>CAUJNA010001177.1:44972-67472 GCA_963377175.1 Effrenium voratum
CTTTGGCAATCATGCCGAATCCGAATCTTGCACAGGTAGTGACCCAACAACTTGACAATGGGCAAGTATGGGTGGACACAACCTTAGATCAATGTGCCGTAGATGAGGTTGGCAGGAAAGAACCGTTTTTGTGCTTCTTGCTGCGAGTGCCCAACTGCGCATCAGGACTTGGGCTTGCAGACGCCTGGCATGTTTGGCACACCTGGCACGCCGGTCGCCACACCGTGCAGACCTGCCGGCACGAGGCTTGAGATTGGATCGGGGTGAAGTAGGAAGCTTCACTTGCTGGTGCGATAGGCAGGGAATGAGAAATGGAATGACCCTTATACACCATCCCTTGTGGTTTCCTTTAAGGGAATCCCTAGATTCATTCCCCACATTCCCTACCTGTCGCACCAGCAAGTTTAGACATGGACAGCCACAGCTTTTGATTCGAAGCCAACCTTGCCGTTCCGAGGCAAGATATTGGCGCCTGTGCCACCATTGCCTGGGTACCGTGAAGGCACAGTAGGAGAAGGCCGGGCACGCGTTGGACCATTGAAGGCCGAGCTGAAGGCACAAACCACAGACACACACACACACACATGTCAAGCCTACTTGCGGTTTCCTTGCAACGCATAACATTTTTCTGGCTGATCCACATCTGCGAGCATATGTTAGTTGTTTAAGCTCACTCACGCAGGTGACTCTCTCAAAGCACCGCTCCGACAAGCTGCACTTGAGCCGGACAATTGGTCCATGGTGGACCTGGCAGTGCAAAACTCAGACCTGGTCCGCGGGGGCGAAGGGGGTGAAAGGTCTTTGGAAAACCCATGTAACAAACGCGCCATAAGACCCCTCTGCCTTGCTTACTATCTCATGTATTTCCACTGAGGAACATAAGCCCAAGACTGCAAAGCAAGACGCCGCGGCCGAGCACGCGCTCGCGATTCAGCTGGCACGCACCGCAATTTCGCAGTTTGCGGCTCAAGGTCGCTGGGAGCTGAGAGCTGCGATCGTGGCAAAGCGGGGCTTGAAGAATGCTAACACAAGAACTGGGCTTTGTTGTTGCAATCTGCTTGGATGTTAGGACTTTAACTTTTTGCCAATTCATGGGGTTTCCATTAAACCACTCAAAGTTAAACTTTTAGCAGGGGAGTAGTGTGTGTGTGTGTGCGCGTGTGTGCGTGCGTCTGACCAAGGCGCTTCACTTGCGGCACTGGACACTGACATCAAGAGGGTGCTTGACCAGCAGACCCAGTCGCAGGATTTGGCCAGAGACTTGAAGCATTGCCTCGAGAACGCGGAGGACTAGCACGTACCAGGTCCGCCCGGTCCGCCCCGGTCCGGCCGTGCGGCGCAAGGGGAGCGGACGTTGCGGATGGAGACGGCCAGCTGAAGCTCAAGCAGTGACGATCGCCTTGGTCTCCAGGTCAGCCAGCCACTTGGACTCGCATGCTTGGCCTGTATCGAGTGAGCAGAAAAATCGCAGAATCAAAGAAATAACTGGCTTCTACCAGTGCAAACGTAGTGGCTACATTGCCGGAACTGGCTCAAGTGTGACTGCTAACTTCCAATTCCATCACAAGATGGCAATGAGCAGAGCAAAGGCTGATTGTTATTTTCACATTGAGCGAAAGGGCAAAGGGCTAAGTCAAATGAGTGCTAGACTGATCAAGATGAAGCTCCTTGCCGTGTGCGGCCTCCGGCGCAAAGGAAACTCTGGAGGCTTAAAGCCATGGTTTAGAGCTCGGGAAGGACGCCATGCTCCGGCTGGCAGTGTATGGGGCCCAGTCCGGCCCAGCTTCAGGTGGACGAAGAGCACCGTGAAATCTTTGCTTTGTGACCCAAGGGGCTGCGAATTTGCTGATTTGCGGCGCGGATTTTTTGGCTTCAGAGCTCAGGTTCATCCTGCTTCATGGTGGAGTACTTGCAATAAGTGAGAAAGATAAGGCCGGCATCTATGAGTTGCGATTCATAGTGCAACCGTCTGTGTTCAGAGGATTCGTCTCGAGGAAAAGCATTTGTTTGCGGGTGTTTGGCTTTGCAAAGTGACTATCCTCGACCTTATTGCTTTGACTTTCAGCATTGGAACCTTGAGTGCTTTGCATGTTGAGTCTCTAGCTGTTAGGAGAAAGAGGAAAAAGTTCTCCGAGAGTCGATTGAAGCTGCGTCTATTGTTCGTGCCAAAGGTGACGCACAGCTGACACGCTTGACCGACATGTACGAACAGCCTCCGGGGGATGCAATCCCTAGTCCCTTGCCAGTACAACGACGACCCCAACTGCAAGTGGCCAATTTGCGCGCCAGTCTGTGATGCGGGGATCTTGTGGACACTACATGGCACAAGGCTTTTCATGAGGCAGTTTTGAAGCGCTAACACTTAAGAAAACCAAGAACTGAGGACTGCCCAAGCAAAGGCGTTGGCAGCTGCATGATTCCTGGGGTGGATGAGTGCACGTGCTAGCCCCGGCCGAATCGACCTGGATGGCGCGGAATTGAAGACGGCCACACATATTGCCATGGACAGATCTACCACTTTTCCATTCCACGCAATTCCGTCATGCCTTTGTTTCATCAGACTGCCAGCCTGATGCATTGCCAAGTGCACTTGTCCCATACACAGCTTGCTTGGAGCAACCATTCCTTCTGTGCTTCTGATTCAGCAGTAATCCTTGTAGAACTAGGGGCTGTTTGTTTTCAGTTTGTCTTCAACATGCGGGCAACTTTGCGAGTCTCCGAAACTCCTGCTGTATCACCTCAAGGCGTTCCGTATTCGCCATGCTCACAAGACCCCCTGAGTCAATATGTCATCGGCCCCTTCTCGCCGCTGAATTCGAGGTGGTCGTCGAAGTGCAAGCTGGGGACTTGTTTCTGCTCCAAGGGGTACTGCGCCGAGGGGCCGGGCTCCTACAGCCTGGCGCCAAATGGCGCCAAATGGCGGCGCTGGGTTTGTAGTCGTGTGGCACCAAGAAAGAGCACGAAGAAACAGCCGAAAGCGAGGTCGCAATGCAAGCTTCGGACGTGCGCTTTGGGCGCTAGACCCCCGCCATATGTGGCTGACAGCCTGGTGCGCCTGGCGTGCTCTTGAGTCTGAGTCTGAAGCGGTGCTTCCTCCGCGCAAGGTCCACCGCTTCGCCAACTTGGGGGCGGAACTTCCACCCTTCAATGTGACTCCCTTGGAAGAGCCTTCGAAGGCAGAGCATGTGATCATAGGTGTCCTTTTTGGTTGGTTTGCTTAAAAACTAGAGGGCCCTGGTTTAGATGGGGTTTGTTCCATTTACCAGGGCCATCTATTTTTCCACAAGGCCACCTATGCATGTGATAAGTGACTGGCCAAAGAGTTCCACGCAGAGCAGAACCTCGTTGCTGACTAAACTGTCTGAGGCCGACAAGCAGGACTGGCAAGACTATTTCGACGGGTGTAGGAAGCTGCGCCGCCGGCATGTGCACAGCTTGATATCGCTTGAATAGACACTGACACTGTGTTGGCCTGGCCAGGCCATTGATTTTAGTAGTAGTCGGTGTTTGCATAGCCGCTGCCTCGAGATGATGTGTTTTTGCATCGGTGCCCATTTGCCTGATGCGCGTGACCAGCGCAGCTCGAAGATGTGAGCCCAGGGAATCCTGACGTTCATCCTCATTTGCTTTCAGCTGGAGTGTGACGCTTGACGAAACCTGGGACCTGACACAACGCAAGTCAGCTGGTTGTCCTGATCTGTGGTTTTGGCATCCTCTCGTTCTGAATGTGATGGGACCATATAGCAGGCATCAAAAGAAAGAAGCCACAGACCAAATTGGTTGCCAAAGCATGCCAGAATCTGTGCCAGCCCTGAGCACTTGGTGCTGATGCAAGGAGCCCAGCTGGATGCCCACGCTCGTGCCTCACCAGTTTTGCCAACACCTCCACAGAGTTGAAATTCTGAGGAGTCCAGTGCTACTGCTGGTTCTATGCGTCATTACGGCCGTTTCCTCACCTGGGTGGTTTTTGACGCGGATCATTTCTGTGATCCGAGTGCGTTCTGGAGGCCGTATCGTAGTTGGCCCATGCGGTGGCCAGGTCGTTGTGATCTGCACGGGCGTCATTTCCCGCAGGCGTCCCAGGCTAGTCCTTTGCACACTCAGTACTGAAATTATATATATATATATATATATATATATATGTAAGAGCAGAAGGAGATGATGATCATGACGATGGTGATCATGATGATGACCAGCATGATGATGACCACCATGATAACTATCATCATAGCATCCTTTGCTCAGCGTGATGCGATACTTTGTACATCTCTCTACACCCGTACTTTCCGCAGAGAGTGCTTTTTGCTCACAGCGCCAGCGCAAACCGATCAGAGATATAAACACCACGCTCCCAACGCTCATCCGCCCTTTGCCTGTTTGCTTTGGAACTGTCTCATGGCGGGCTCCGGCTGTCCGCTGCGCCGGGAAGCCTCCGATGGCGCTTGCGGGGTGCCAAGCGAGACTCGGGAGGCGAGCTTCGCACGTTGAAGAGCTCAGCTTGCGAGGTCCCATGCGTGGTGAGGCCAAAGAAGCCAGGAGCTCGGTCTGAGTCCTTTGGAAGATTTCTGTTGCCAGTACCAAGGCGGTTAATCCCAGGAACATGATGCCCGAGTTCCCTCAAACACCCGCTGCCTCCCAGACCGCAGACCTGAAGAAGCAGCGTGGCTTGGCTAAGATGCCAGACGCAGAGGGACGCGTTTTTCGTGGCTGTCTGAGGTGAAGTGTCCTCAATCCCAAAGACTGGAGAGGACGGCAATTGGGTCTATCCATCCCCCCAGCAGCGTCTTGGATTTGTCGCCTTCTTTAAAAGGCTAAATCTGGATTTCTGCAGACCTCAAGCTTCAAGTTTCTCGAATGGGTCAAGGCTGCTACTGTTGAGGCATTCCAATGGACAGCGCAGTCGCAAGGCCTTTCTCTCAGTGGAGGTTTGGAACACGTTTGGCTCTTTTGCCGCTGGGCGCGTCCCAGGCATGCTCGCGTTGCAAGCCTTGAGCCTTCCACGCTGTTAGCGGTGGAAATTCACAAACGAGAGTTTTAGGCTCCTTTGGCGAAGCACTTTGGTGGATCAGTATCAGGATTGAGTCGTGCTCGGCTATCAGTGATTTTAGGGTTTGACAGGGCTTAGACTTGGTCAAGCACGTTAAGGGTTGATTTTGGTGGTGTACGATCACTTCGGGGCTGGGTAGTGCAGGTTTTAGGATGAGTTGAGGGTGGTGTGCATAGTGGCTTATGTACGGAGGGTATCGGATTGGTTTAGGGTGGAGCTGAGGCTCAGGTTTGGTTCAGGGTGGGTTCAATCTTCTTTTAGGGAAAGTTGAAGGGTCGGTTGGGGTGAGAATGGTGTCGCATCATGGGCTAACCAGTGTGCGTTTGGGTTGCTTGAGTTGGGAAGGCTAGAAAGACATGGATGGTTGGGACTCGTTGGTTGTCGAGTTGAAGTTTGCACGCTGCGCGAGTTGTTCCTTGTTGTTGCCCGTTTGACCATGACCCGGTCTGGATCTCCGATTCGCGGTTTCAGACTGAACTCTAGCAGATGTCGGAGTACTGTTCCCAGTTCCGATGCGACCCTCACCCGAGAGAGTCCCAGCGTACCGCCAGCTTGCATGCTTTCCAGCGCAGACGACGAGGTTCTATCACGCGCTGCTGCGCAAGAACAAGGAGGCAGAAGCCGAGGCACGATCTGGGAGAAAGATCTGGGAGAAAGATCTGGGACTTCCCAAGCTTGGGCAGGCCATGGATGCGGTGGTCTATGCCCACAACGTGACAAATGAGAGATCCTGGAAGGCTGTTTTGGACTGGGAACGACTACACCAGAAGTCCTGCCCGAGGCTTGCATGGGATTCATTTCGCGATGCCTCTTGAGTTGAGTGGCCCTTGGCAAGTGAATAGGCCGTCTGATCCGCAGCCAAGGACGCCGAGTTTGCTTCGCTTTGTTGGGCGACAGCAAGACCTGAGCTGGGGTGGGTGGTGGTCCAGACTGCTATCCTACAGAGGAGTTCCCTTTGATCGTCATGACTGGTTTGTCGAATCTCCACGGCAGCATTCGATTGATTTGACTTGCAAGACCAGCTCTCCTTCAGAAAAAGCGAGACCAAGGACAGATGCGGCCAGCGCACTGTGCGTTACATCATTGACTACTACGATGATCCAGCTGCAGGCAACGCTTTCGTTTGTATCCATGTAACGCGTTCACCCAACTTGCAGGAGATGCACAAGACCTGCAAATTACCATCGAGGCCAGGCCAGCAATTGACAGTACAGGTGACCTGTCTGCAGTAACGTTGCCAGGCCATCAGGTTGTTTACGGTTTGCTTGCAGAGATGACCAAAACTGATGCGTTCAGAAGAGTGCACTTGGAAGGTTTTCAATGGACTGCTGAGGTGACTTGCTGGACCGGTTGAAGAGACCAGGGTGGCAACTACGTCGCATGCGGATGCCTCAAATGAACACAAATGAGCATCACCAACGGGATTTTTGGTGCTTGCAGGTGGACATCATTCTTTGGGGGAGGTGCCTTGGCACTTTTGCACATTTGACTGGCAGTATCAACTGGCTGTGGGTCAAAAATAGGTACCCAAAATGGCTTGCCCTGGTAAGTGGCAACATGGACCAAAACCTGCGGTCCATATCCTGGTAGTTTGATTTTGACCCACACCCAACTAAGCTCAATTTGATGCGAACTAATAGGTCAAAATTAACCCACCAGGAGACCGCAGGTTGTAGTCCTTGTTTCCATTTACCAGGGTTCCATTTTGGGTACCTTTTTTTGACCCACACCCATTTGACTGGCAGTATCAACTAAACTCAATTTGACACGTTCTTGCCTCTCAGGAGGACGAGGGCAGTGAGGGTCTGATGCTGTCTGCCATCGAAGCAACGTTCGCTCTGGGGCTTGCTGAGCAAAGCTCAGACTCCCGTGAGCCCATTTTCAGCTCCAGCAAAAAGGCTGTCCTTCTTGTGGCACATTGGTCTCAGTCCAAGCGGGGCATCCGAAAGTTGCAAGACGTCACTGTAGCATACACTTTTTGTTTGGGTTTGGTGAAGATTTGAGGTGGCACCGTCGTTGGCGAGAACATGGATATGATTGAAGAGCAAATGAGCGGTGGTCTCAGATTCACTGTCAGGGTGTGAGTCAGCGAACGAAGCCTGCTGAGGTAGGGTTGACAAAAGCCTCGATTCCGCCGTCAGCTTGGCGCAACAGCCTCGATTGAAGGATGTAGCTGACAGTCGGCTGGCCATTGCGTGGCTCCCAAGGGAAGAGCTCAAGACAATGGCAGAGGAGTTTGAGGCGGGGGTAATGGATGCAACGTCTGGCATGAGTCTTCTGCTCTGAGGCGGTTGTGAAGGACTTGCCTACTTCCTGCAACTCCATGCACCTTGGCCAATAAAAAACACCAAATCTCATTGTGTCATGAGGACTGGATCCCATGGGGAGAAGGTTGAGCAAACACCTGGATTCTGGATTCTGGATCGGCTACTTTTTTCCTCTCTTTGTGTTGCCAGAGAGCAGTCTTTGTCGTCAATGACTGTCGAAGATTATTCTATACACGTGCAAGTCGGATTGGATCGTCTGCACACTCGATTTAGGGGACGGGATCGAATTCATGAGACAGGCGTCAGGCAAGCAGCTTTTTGGCTTGGTTTGGTTTGAGCTGGTGTGCATGTATGTAATTACGTGTGCACTGTGCCGTGGTGCGATGTAGTGGAGTGTAATGTAATGTACAGTACAGTACTGTACAGTAGTGGACTGTACCGCAATGTATTGCATGTTTGCTCTTCAGCTTGCTTGCTTGTCTATTGTGTGCGTGCTTGTTTGTTTGCTTGTGGATTTACTTGCTTGTTTGCTGGTTTGTTTGCTTGCTTGTTTGTTTGCTTGTTTGTTTGTTGGTTTGGCTCGGCTCGGGTCGGCTCGCTCGTGTTTAGGGAGCTAGTGGGTTGGGTTCAGTTGTGTTTTAAGTTCATTTGTGTGTTTGTGTGTTTGTTTGTTTGTTTGTATATTTTTCTGCAGTAGTTTGTTCCTTTTGCGTTTTTTGTTCTTTCTTTCTTTCTTTCTTTCTTTCTTTCTTTCCTTCCTTCCTTCTTTCTTTCTTTCTTTCTTTCTTTCTTTCTTTCTTTCTTCCATGTTTCAGTCTTGTAAGTTTATGTTTGTTTTTTTGTTTTGTGTGTGTGTGTGTGTGTTTGTGTTTGTGTTTGCGTGTTTGTCTGTAATTGTTTTTTCGTAATTGTGTCTGCGTGCATGCGTGGCTGCAGACGATGCAGATGCTGAATGATGTATGCACAAACGATCAACCCATCTTTTGGAAACTGAGCTTGAGTACTTGAGTGTAGTGCGCGTGCAGAAGAGCAGCCGCGTTGTTCATCAATTGAAGGAATCTACATACAGTTTGCAGAGGCAATACTGGTGGGGTGTGCTTCACGTTCTACACTTTGATGAACAGTTGTGCTTTTTTGAGCGGCGCTGCCAATGTGTACGTCGCGTACTACGCCGTACTGGCAACACAGTAGGCATGCCGAGGCTTTCACGCAGGTGTGCAAGTAGTGTAAATGCCCTGAAGCACCTTAAGACATTCTTTGAGGATCCCCCAGCCACTGAGGGTGCCAGGGGCAAAAGAGATGATGGGAATGGCATCAGATAAGGCAGGAGACTGCATGGCTTTTTGAGAAAACCACTGTCTGTTCGCAGGCCAATGAGATTTTGTTCTCCTTAAAGCAGAAGGCACCGGCGTGCATTCCACTGCGACGCCTATCCTCAACCCAAGGGTTGCACGAAGAACGAGGAGAGGAGAGTGCGTTAGGTTGATGCCTTCTCGACAGTGGCTGACCTCGCGCATTCGGTGGTGACAAAGATGATCAATGCTTTCTGGCAGGTGAAGGCCCAGCTCTGAGTCACGGATAGTGAAGCTTAACAGCACGGCTTGCAAACAGTGGGAAATGGGTGGAGAAGGATTCCATCTTTCGTTTAGTGCTGAAACAGGCAGGAAGGGAGGTAGCTAACCGGGACTTTTAAGACCCCTATGAACATCCTTCCATTCAAGTACTCGTGCACGATAGACCTTGGCGGGGGACGTTGTTGTGGTGCGAGCCCATCCAGAATCCAGAATGGCATGAGAGAGAAAGAGAGAGAAAGAGAGAGAGAGTAGGGGGCCACCAAAGCACCAGAAGGGAAGCAAGGCACCGTCCCCGCCTCGCATCACGGGAGTCTTCGGCTGTGTCCAAACTGCCAGTGTTAATGCAAAACAACAAGGAGTATAAGCAAAACAACAACGATCGTGAGAAGTCGCCTTGTCAGCTGGGAAACAAAGCTTGCTGGGTGCAAACAGGCCAGACTTGATAGCCGAACAAAATCGACAACAAGATGAGAACAAAAACAACAACGCTTTGCGAAGCCATTGCCTTGTGTGCGCCTTTCCTCACATCCACACATTTTTTGATTGCAGCAGCTGAATAGTTACAATTTCGAGCTGGAGCTGTCAAAGCGGACTTCGCGTACTACACTTGCATTGAAAAGTTGCGATTTCAGTTGGAGCTGCCAAACCCGTGCTACACTTGTACTGAAAGGACACTTGCTCAAATCCATAGACAGAATGTGAGAGTAGGGCTACTCTGGAAGATCAGAATATTTCTACTCTTCGCACCCACTTGTGGAAGTGATTTCTCCAAGAGATTCGGCACGGAACATGCTCTTCCACAAGAGTAGTGGAGGTACGATGGATTGGTGCTGTCGGGGTGGTTTTGCGGGCGCAGTGAGACAGTTCGCACTCTGGCAACGTTCTTGCACAGTGCCATGTCGTACTCGGGTTGTGTTCGCTATCACCTTGGTGCGCACCACATTGCCGTAGCTTTGCGCCATGAACCTTTGCGATGGATTTGGCAACTTGTCGTGACAGGACAAGCCATCATCCTTCATGTCACGCGTTGGAATGGCAATATGTTGCATCCAGTTAGCTCTATGTTGGTGATGGGCTGCGCTGCAGCTTCGTTACGAATCGTTGTGAACAGCCAGTATCCACGATACGCGCGTTGGTCTGGGCGCCCTCCTGGGCCATCGCAGTGTACCCCGCGCGCTTTTGCGATCTTCGCATTTTTCTAAAGCAATACTTTGTCCTTGTGACAGGCGCCCTGCCTTGGATCTTCCTACTTGTCAGCTTTCCTTTCTTGACAGGCCTCATGGGGCCCCGCAGTCTTTTGTTTGGCCTCCAGCTTCTCAAACCCCTGGATCCCACAAGACATGCGAAGTGATCTTCGGAGTGTTGCACCATGTTTGGCTGCACCACGTTCCCAGTCCCACTTTTTTTTTTTTTGTTAGGGGGGCATGCTGTTGCAAAGGGAAAGTCCTTGAAGGTGATGGTCATCTTGGTGCCGATGGCCGTGAGCATAGCTTCAGCACGCTTCACAGCTTAGAGTTCGAGTCTCAGGTTCCGCTGGTCCTCATGGGCCTCTGGACTCTGGCGATCGCGGTCGCTACGGTGCTCTCCTGGCAGAGCCCAGATCCCAACGTGGCGGGCATACTCTTCGTGCATCCAGACGCGTGTTCATGTGAACAGAGTTTATTGAGGGTTTCAGGTTGCTGAGCGGGCAGACGATGCTGTCATCAGGCTGGACCTTGGTATCGAACAATGCATGCGCTCAGAGCTATGTGCAAGGTTTGGAGCAGGAGGAGCCTGTTGTGCAATGCTAGTAGCAACAGTGCTGGCCATGGTCTTACATCAAATCAAGGCCTCTTGCAAAGATTTTTCTTCAACTAAGACCGCGATGTATCTCTACTGTGGGATCGTGGCGGGCGGTTTCTGCATGAATTTGGATGCCAATGCGCGAGCCTGGGTACCACCTCCAGTGAAAGCCAGCCTTTTCTTTCGCTGGCAATTCAGGTGGTCAGCCTTACCACCACGGCTCGGCCCCTATGCTCTGAATCGTCTGCATAGTGCATGACACACAGCGCGATTCACAAGGGGTATCTCTTCCACGCCCGAGGTGAATTTCACAGAGTTGCCTGCCGCCCAGCATACTGAACATATTTGTCAAGAGCAAGCCACGTCGAGCGGCCGTCTTTTGTGCAATCCCTCTTAAGATGTGCTGCAAGGCCGTAGCAATTCTCCCTTTCTGCTCAGACGAAGCACCAAAATCCCTGCGCTGAACTAAACCCTCTTCGTGGTCTTGGTTCATGGGTTGTCCGCGATTGGAAAGGTCCAAGTTTAAGTTCAACATCGATCCGATCCTGAATGGGGCTGTCCAGTACTATGTCTTTGGTTCTCAGGACTGTTGCCACCTTGCCGAGGGGAGACACAGGCATCAACTCTCTCTTGAGGAGAATCCCATAATGTCCATGATCGAAGATGTGGAGCGGGACGCCACCGCATTGTACACAGTGCCTTGCCAGTGTTAAGCAAACACTGAAATCCCTAGCTGGCTCTATTTTGATATGTTGACTGTTGATATGTTGACGGTTAATCTGTTAAAGGCTTCTTTAAATATTTGACCTGCTTGTTGAGGTCTGTCTATCGGCTGGGGTTGCACTGAAATGAAGGGTGTTGGGCACCCATGGGTGGTTTCAGATCGAACTCGGAGCTGCATGAGAGCGCCTTGAATGATGGAAGACCTCTCTGATTGCCGTGTTGGCGCGGCAGGTCTACACAAACGCCTCATGGGCGGTGCAGCCTGCAGAGGCTAGGATTGTTTGAGAGCGATAGGGATGCTGCGATGAGATACCGCGGCCAGATGATCTGCACCGGCATCAAGAACTTGAACGCCTCTCAAGCCTTGCAAGGCTGTCAGCAGCCGCTCTGCAGCGAGAGTTTTGGTGGGCCGACATGGGAGTGGGTCTAAATTAGGAACCCAAATGGGCTTGCCCTGGTAAATGGGAACGAGGACTAAAACCTGCGGTCCCTGGTGGTTTGATGTTGACCCATACCCTCAGAGCCAAGGACAGTGCAATTTGCGAGCGAGCTAATGTCTGCGAGGCCGTTCGGTTTGCCAGTTTCGGTTTGCTGGTGTGCGCTGGGAAGTTTCGAGTGTGTGTGTGTGTGTAAGACTAGCCCTAAAAAAGGCACGGGGCACATTGGAGCTGTTCGAAGGCCTATCTTCTCTGCCTGGCCTTGTTGGCCGCTCTTGTTCTGTCGTTTGATCACTTTCTTGCTTGCACGCGATGTTCAGATTTGTTTCGGTTTCGCAATAGCAAGCCCTGGTACTTACACGCTGACGCGACACAGACGGCCACTGGGCACCCTGCCCTTCCCTTGGTTTTCTTCCTAAAACTTGTCCTTCACTTCGTTTCAATTCCCTTCACTTCCCTTCATTTGCAGCCCTTTCCCTGAATTTCCCTTTAGTTCCTGTGATTTCCCCTCACCTCACTCATTTCCATTCCATGTTCCATACATTTTCATCCCCAGCATCATCCGCATCAATGTCCGCCATGGATGCAGGGGATGCGCCCCCCCCCCCCCCCCCAAAAAAAAAGGGCTCGTTTTTGGGCCCCGCGGAAAGATGCCACAAACAAATAAACAAATCTGCAAATCCTTCGCCCCATAGCGCAGCACAAAAGTTCTGCGCATTTCCATCATTTGTTAATCCATTTTGCATCCGTTTGCCTCCATGCTCCATCAATATTCCAGATACATGTTCCATCATTGGCCCATGAAGTGTCCATCAATTTTCCAGCACGATGCCATCCATGTCCTGCCAGTTTTCATCCATTTCCATCCATGTCCATCCTTCCCCCATCCCATGATTGCCCGTTCATTGTCCATCAATTTCTATTTCCCAATTCATTCTCCAACAGTTTTCCACAATCTTCCATCCACATTTCTTGCATTTCCCCGCACGTCCCTTCACCGGGGTGGACAACATCTCCCGCATCACCTGCATCATCCGCATCAATGTCTGCCATGGATGTACATGATGCAGGTGATTCCAGGGTTGCTGTCCATTACGGCACCCCCCAAAAAAGTGCTCGTGTTTTGACTTCGCAGAAGGATGTCGCATAAGGATGTTACAAACATGGTCAAACATTGGCTGTACAAATCCGCAAATCCTTCGCCCCATGTTGTGGCGGGCACAGCGCAAAAGTTCTGCGCTAGGTCCTCGCTAGGTCCTCGCCAGATCCTCGCTAAATCCTAGCTAAATCTTCGCATGATCAACAGCATGACGTAAACGGCCTTATACCTGGAGGTAGCTCTCCGGGCTAACCCTGCCCTTCCCTGCGTTTTGTTCCCTTAATTTTCCCTTCGTTTCTTTTTAGTTCCCGTCACGTCCCTTTATTTGGAATCCTTCCCCTGAATTTCCTGCATTTGCATCTTCATTTCCCGTTAGCTCCCATGATTTCTCCTCACCTCTCTTCATTCCCCTCATCTTCCATCATCTTCCATCCATGTTGCCTACATATTCTTCTCACCGGCAAGCTTAGCGCTTCCTATCACTTGATGCTGATGTTTCCGGCGACCCTGTCCGTCCGTAAAGCGTTTACATTCACCACGTGCTTCTTTCAGAAATTGATGGGCTCTTTCAGGAATTTGCGAGAGGAAATGGCAATCTCTCAAGTTCCTGGACAGGCATGGCGATTTTCAGTCATTGGAACCGGCTTCTCTTGCAGAAACATGTACCCGTACTACGACACCTTCGCGAGGGAGCTTGTCTGCCACAGAATGCGCGGATCTCAGCTTAGGGCATGCCTTGTGATGGGCGCGCCTGCAAGGCTAAGCGGCATGAACCTGCTCATCATTTACACACTGGCAGGGGGCTGGTTGCCTTCCGTGTTGCCTTGATTGTTTACATGTCAGGTGGTGAGCCTTATACTCATGCCTTGCGTCGCGCTACTCGCCGACGTCGATTTGAGGAGCCCGCGTAAGCAGATTCATGTGCTTCAGGAAGCCTATTACCATCATACTTGTGAATCCTATGCAAGTGGATGGCATTTGGGCATGCTACCTGAATGGGCCAGGAAATGGGAAAGGTACAAGATGAATAACTACGAGCAGCACTATGACATGAAGTGCTCCAGCTTATGGCTGCTTTGTGCCCCAAATATAAATCGCCAGGTACGAAGCCCAAGAGAGGAGTCCCTTCTTGGAAAGTGCTCTCCATGCCATGCCAAAATATAATTTAATGCAACAGCAAACGTCCCATCCAGCTCAGTTCACCTGATCGCGTGCGGTTGTACAACAAGCTATGACTTTCTATTGTTTTGCGCGCGCGATCGTGACAAGCGCTCCCAGTTCTGCAGCTTGCAAGACGCAGGCAGTATCATGCCACGAAGTTATGGGAGCAGGTGAAACTGGCTTGCCCCATGCGACAGATCGTCGTCATCGCTTCAGAACAAAGGAACCTGAACTCATGCACTTGGAGTGTTGCATTGCGAGGATCACAGAAAAGGGCCGCAACTAGGCAAGCATTTTTACATACAGACCGATCGCGAGCCGCAGTAAAACTGAGGAGGAACAGAGCTCATGGAAGCAACTCAGCAACCTCTCTTTTGGGCCCGCTCGAGACAAACCCATCATCATGCCATTTTTCACTCCAGCAAGCACAAGGGCATTTTTTGGTTGGGTCCGAGGAACCAAGAAGCTAGTTGTCAGTTTCTCCGGTTCGCCATGCCGGGCGGATGAAGCGTGCCGCGGAGGATGTTGCAAGTCCGAAAGTGCGAAAACTGGAGGTGGTCACTGTGGAGGCGGTTCGGCTGGTTGCTCGGTTGGCCCGGTCGACATCCGCTTTTCTCAGCCCAAAGCTCCCACTTTGTGCAAGTTTCAACGACGAGCTCGGAGTCAGGAGCCTTTCAGCTTTTGCGGCGATGGTGAGGCTTGAGTGTGCCTGGGCAGGTGCGGGCTGTGAGCGGCAACTGCTTGGGAATGTTCGAGATGTCGCCCAGCAGCACCATCGCAGATGTCAAGGCACTGCCAGAGCTCCAAACAACAAACAATGCCCAAGACGTTTGGATTTGAGGGGCAGCACCACCGAGATCGGACTTTCGGGAATGGTGGGTGTTTGGTGATGGTTGCTTTGGTCAGGCCACATGCGCACAGCGCTCCAAGATCGGACAATAGGGCCATTTGCATCATACTTTAGCCCCTTTCACCTTCAAACGTATGCTGCACATTCAAGACAAGGCACCACTGCACTTTTCAACGTCATTGCCACACATGCATGAGGCGCATGCTTCGGGGGGTCTGCGGTCGCAGCACCTCCGATCTTGGTGGTGTTGCAGTTCTGAGCCACCGGCGTATTGTAACATACCATGCTGTTGTTTGCCAGACGCACGAGGCTAGTCCACTTAGACAATGCTTTTCCTGCACTTCAAGTGAAGGTTGCGGCCAGGTATTCTTTGGCAGGCAGGCAATATGATTGCAGCAACATCATACCTATCTACAATGGGATCTTCGACTTGGATGTTGCGACCAAGTTTGATGCCGCAATGAACAGTCAGGAAGCTGGCATGAATCAAAGCCAGCTAGCTGACTGCTCGTACGTATGGCGACAGAGCATCTCAAGACAGGCAGAATGACCATTCGCTCGGCAGGCCAAGCTGGAGGAAGTACCTGGCCGTTTCCATTTGGTCTCCGAAGGCCCAACTGCCGCGTTTTCTCCCGAGCATCCCATCACCAAACGCGGAAGTGCCCCCAGTGCTCGTTATTTGAGAGGTCTGTGCACTCCCAGGTTAGTCCATGTTTGTCCGTGCGATGCTGGACATTTTGCAACCATTTGAAACATGTGGCTTTTTCAGCACCAAAATAAAGGGAAACCACCATTTACAAGTTGCAAAGGTGTATGTAAGGATCCCTGTAGACCTGATAGCTTAGCAGGCAGCGAAGCGCTTCCAGAGCACACGCAGCTCCTGACGTTCGAGGGCGCCCGGCTGGCGCTGACGCTGGTCTGGCGCCGCAAGGGCTTCGCCTATGCCGCGCACGTTGATGGGCCGCTTTGAGTCGAAGAGGTTTTGCGAGCCAAGAGGGTGTGGCTCAAAATGAAACAGGAGGGGCAAACCGCAGGTTTTGGTCCATGTTTCCACTTACCAGGGTTCCATTTTGGTACCGGTTTTTGAGCCTCAGCCAAGAGTTTTTTTTCTTTTTTTCCGCGGCCCATCAGCCCAGGTCTCTCACGCTCTGGGATCTGGATAGCAGGGAGGCAATACATCGCAGCCTTGCCGCAATTTGGGTGTGGCTCGAAATTCAAGAGCTAGGATAGCTAGGGCAAACCGCAGCTTGTAGGCTTTGGTTGCACAAAGGGGGCTATTTGGTTCCACCAAGGGGGCTGTTTGGGTATGTTTTTGAGCAGCCGTTTGGGCACATTGCAACATGTCGGAAGTCGGAAGGTCTGCGATGCTCGCTGTGCCAGCCGCAGTGTCCCATTGCCCTCTTTGTGGACTGGGAGAAGCGCCGATTGCTTTGCTGCTTGGAGGAGAGATTTTTTTGTGTTTTACGGGGGACTCCGGAAATGGTGGTTTTTCCTTCGGTGTTTCCGTAAAACAACATCCAAAGACATACTCATGTCATTTCTGGGGTCACTTTGTCTATGTGCTGGCCGTCAGGATGGGACGCTCTATTTGTGGGGCAATGCGGAGGCAACCTTTGATGACTCGCTTCATTTGCTACGAGTCTCCAAGGAATCCTGAAGCACGTTCAGCATGTTCTGGATCATGTTGCACCTGGCATTGCGGAAATGCAGCCGCAAAGTTGGCAAGTCTTTGCAGGACACCGAAATGGA
The DNA here is from genome assembly GCA_963377175.1 of Effrenium voratum. Lineage (NCBI taxonomy): Eukaryota > Dinophyceae > Suessiales > Symbiodiniaceae > Effrenium > Effrenium voratum. The sequence goes on from CAUJNA010001177.1 coordinate 61,662, forward strand.
CCGGTCAGGTGTCAGTTCAAAGGAGGCGCTTGCCGTTTGTTGGTCTGAAGGCTGGAATTCAATCATTGCAGCTTGCAAACATCCTTGAGTTTCTCACATGGCCATCATGACAACGGCAGCGCAGCTTACCCTGCAGATCTTGTGCTCGTCGGCATGATGTCTGGGTGCTTACTTCTTTGGAACGTGCAATCTGGCAAGAAGATGAAAACATTCCGCGGACATCGAAGTTGTGTAGATGCTGGGGCTGCATCGATTTCGCTTCCGGCGCTTGAGGCTTTCGTTCAGCTGAGTTGTCAGTTGAGCGTTCAATGGCCAGACTGCGAGAACACGAGTCTGTTTGCTTTGCCCAGGATGTGGTGCGAGTCTGCTGGGAGAGCCAAATGGCCCTCAGTGCTGGCCGAGATCGTCTCATTCGATTATGGAAGATGGAGACCGGTGAGTGGGGCTCGAGAAGGGAAGTGCGACCGTGTGTGCATAGATACAATCTGATGGTGTTGCTTGTGATTCCCTGCGAAGGTGCTGCGTTCTTCGTGGTCATACCAGCTCTGTTCAGTGCTTGTTGGTAAACTGGGAGAGAAGGCTGGGAGACATGCCGAACTGTCCGAACTGTGCTTGTTCGCGCATGCCATGTTTGCATGTCGGACTCTGCATTCGACTGTTGCACCGCCCGGACCTGTTACATTGCACATTTGGCCAGATTCTTGATTGCATGTTGCATGCTTTATCATGTGCACCTGCCAGCAAAGCACAAATCCTTCACACCTGTGCCAAGAATTTTTGGCTCAAATACATGGGCGAAAAGGCGAATCTTGTGTTCATAGCGGTCTGATAGAAACCGCCAGTTTTCCATCGAGCCAAGCGCATGACATCGCGCATCATCGCCTTCGCTCTCTTGGGAGTGGCTTTCCTGCTGTCAAAGCTCTCAACTGACTTTGTCGCCCCGCCACGTCAGAGTCAGGCCAATGGAGGCCTTGCCGCATCGACTCTGGTGCAGGGCTTCCAGACGTCCAGGACCGATGGTGCCTCGTCCACCGATGGTGCCTCCCAGCCTCACTGGGCAGTAGCAGCTGCCTTTGTGACAGCACTGGCGGCCAGAAAGCTTAGCAAAGTGGGACGAGCAGCGGAGGGGAAGAAGAAGCCTCTCCGGGACTTGGCGGCCCCGCCAGAGGCGGATGCTGTCCGAGAGGAGCGCAAGAAAGGGAGCAAGGCGGTGAAGGGCGGGAAGAAAGGACAGAGGTTTTTCAGCGTGCGGAACCGGAAGTTCTGGGACTACACAGTTTGGCCCCGAACTTATTTCAGGCGTGTGTGGGAGAAGAAGGACTTCTCCTATGCACTTCTTTTTGGAGTGATCCACCTAGGAGCGTGCCTTGCACCCTTCTACTTCAACTGGAGTGCCTTTACCGTGGGTTTTTTCGGCTATGTCCTGACAGGAATGTTCGGCATCACTCTGTCTTACCATCGCCAACTTTCCCACCTTTCCTTCAAGTCACCGAAGGTGGTCGAATACATTCTCGCATACTGCGGATGCCTCGCCATGCAGAGTCATCCCATCAATTGGGTGTCATCTCATCGTCACCACCATGGCGCAACCGACTCACCGAACGATGTTCACTCTCCGAAAGATGGCTTCTGGTGGGCCCATGCAGGCTGGCTTTTGGACCAGAAGGGCACCTGGATGAGGGTGGACAAGAGCAATGCGGAGGACTTGTCAAAGCAGTGGTACTACAGATTCCTGCAGAAGACCTACCCATTGCACGCCATTGTGCTTCCAATTGTCGGGCTCTACATGTGGGGAGGCCTGCCCTTTGTGCTCTGGGGCTTCTTTGCTCGGGTGGTCTTCACCTGGCATGTCACGTGGGCCGTGAACTCCGTGAGCCACGTCTGGGGCTTTCAGGACTGGAACACCGGCGACATCTCCATGAACAACTGGCTGGTGGGGGTCCTCGCCTTTGGGGAGGGCTGGCACAACAACCACCACGCCTTCGAGAACTCCTGCCGGCACGGCCTGAAGTGGTGGCAGATCGACATGACGTGGTACACCATCAGGGCCATGGAGTTCTTCGGCCTGGCCCGGGATCTGAAGTACCCCACGGAAGCCAAAAAGAGGAAGCTCAGCTGGAACACGAGTGACTCCACGGCCGCAGCTATCGCATGAAGCGAAGGTGCCAAGCCACGCGAGCAATCCTTTTCGCCGTGCAGGCGTGCGACCAGCACAGCGCCAGGTCCACAGATGACCTGGCATCCAAGAGGTTTTCCACCGCACCCTACAGGGTGAAAATTCGCGTAAGACAGCGATGCAAATTCCCAGTTCCGGCGTGCATTGTGTTAAGTGACTCATGCACCGCCACCGAAGAAGCTGTCAGCAAGCACGATTACTGATCGAAAACAATACCCAGTTGACGCCTGTAAGCAAGCACTGTGCATAACAATTAGACAGTTTGTTGCAAACATAGTGTAGTATGTATTGTATATATATATATATATATATAAACATAAACATATATATATATGTATATATATATATATATATATACATATACATATACATATACATATACATATACATAACACATTTGTATCCATTGTCGATCCACATCGGTCTTTTTTCTCATAGTCTTTCAGCCATTCTTTATCTAATGCTTTGGGGGGGGGAAATTGGCGTGAGCAGACCGCCTCGGCCAGTATCAGCCGGATTCTTTTGGTTGGCTTGGAACTGCGATGTTTTGGTTTGCCTTGAAGTCCCGTGGTTTCATGAGTGAGTTGGCACCGAAAAGCTTGAGCTTTCCAAGATGAATGGTGGGTTCATGCTCACGCGTTTCCGATAGGGGCCCTACCTGGAAAGAGAAATCCTGGGGCTGGAGTAGAGGGTTTGACTAGGGACTGGGGCTGGGGGCTGAGCTGCTCACTGGGGGTAGTGAAGTTGGCTGGGGCTCGACACTATGTGGGGGCCACAACTAGGGCGCAAGGGGTTGCCTGGGGCGGGTTGCATCGAAGCCTGAAGCTGGGTGCAAGGGTGACCAGGCTGGGGGCCGAGAAAGGCAGCTGGAGCATGGATTTGGCGCTGCGCGTTGCCCGCCCCGAGCGCGCAGCGTCTGTGGTTCGACTGCAAGCAGCAGAGCTGGTCAAGTGGCGATTCAGGCACGGACAGGTTCTGGCATCGTTGGGCCAATTGATGTCGGGCCCGCAGGAATCTGGGCAAGGGCGAGGCGATGCGCAGGACCAGGAGTGAGCCATGGAGCCAGCACACAGGGCGGGCTGGGCTGCTGGTTGGTTGTCGTTGCCCTTGCCCTATTTCTAGAGTCCCCAGAGCTGCGCTACGGACAGACCTCCAGGGCCATATCTGCGGGGAGTTCTCTATGCAGCACTGCCACCAACATCAACAGGTGAAGAATCGCACTGAAAGGCGGCCAGCAGGAGGTCAAAGACTATGTTTTGGTGAGTCTCAGCGCATCCGACGAACCCCGAAAATTTCAAGGCCGCCGGACAGGATCTTAGTTCCCTTTGAAAAACGAGATCTGAACGCCCTGCCCCCTGGGGGCCGAGGCGAATTATCTGGTTTTATTATGCCAAACAGCAGATGTTTTGATAGTTAGTGCTTCGTTTGTGCTTCTGTTCCATGAGGAATGGAGCCTGATGTCTGCCGATGGAGCCTGATGCGCCGCGCTTCGTAACCTGTGCCAGGCAAGCCATCACGGCTGGGTTGATGGACGGCCTGCGCTTCTGGAGCCTCTATTCCCGTCAGGCAGTTCAGGCGTCGGGGGCGCTGAACCGTTGAAGCAGGGAGAGGAGCACATTGTATGCTGTACTTGAGATAGAAACAGAGTCTTTGCAGTTGCTGAAAGAGTGTTCTTGTCATGTCACCACTGTGCTCTTTGGCTGAACTCTGCAGGTATGCACTCATGCATGTCCTGAAGGGCAAAAACTGATTTGCTCCGACGTGGATTGGGCAAGCGAGCGAGCAACTAGCTTGCACAGGATGTGTTTCTCCTGTTTTCACATCTAGCGGTCCGTTGCAAGATGAGGCCATCACTGCATCAGGACGCTTGGCTGCTGAGAGGGTACACGCACACTTGCACACTTTTACTTAACCTCACACTAACGCTCACGCTTGGGCTCATACTCACTCCCGCTTATGCTCGCAGGTCTTGCTCAATTTCATGCTTGTGCTCACAGTCATTCTTCTATTAGGTTTGTGTTTCTCCGTCGCTTCCTCGTATACTTGCACTTGCAGCATTGGAAGTGGTCCTTGCTGAAAGCACCCTCAACATCCCATGGACTTCATTCCATGGCCCTAAGCGCGTACTCACGCAAAGCAGTGCCGTTCGATTACGTCCATAATATCACTTTGGCTGGCACTGGTTGACTTCCTCGCGCATGATTTCTGATCAGGATCTGGTATCCTCACTGTTTGGGACGTAAGCCTCTTCAAGGTGTGGCTGTTTCGGGGTCTGTTTAGAACATGTTTGCTGTTTCCCACGGCTTGGAGGTTGTTTGGAGCCACGGCCGTCATGGCGGCGATGTGACTTCTGCCCCTTGCCGTCACGCCGTGAGTGTGGTGCTTCAGGGTTCCACTTTTTGACTACCCCAAGATAGGCTTAAACCCAGGGGTTCCCCTTCGGGGGTAATGACCCACCCCTGGGTTTAAGTCTACCCTAGGGTAGTCAAAAAGTGGAACCCTGTGGTGCTTCGTTTTTTGGTGCCCGCGGGTTGGCAAGGCGTCCTTTGGGCGCCCTGCCCTCGAGGTCTCCTTCGAGCCTGGCGCCCGGCGCTGCCTCAGCGCCGGCAGCGCGGCGGCCGCTTGGCACAGAGGGCCATGTGGCGCTTTGGGTCAAAACCAATGGATCCCATTTTGGTTGGTAGGTGAATTCACTAGTCTAATTTTAGTGGGGATTGGTTGATGTTCACTGGGGGCTAACGATTTGGATTTGACCCATGGCCATGCGGCCGCTTTGGGGCTGGCAGTTTTCGTGGAAAGGTTTCTGAGCAGTTGGCTTGCAAATGACATTTCGCGAATCAAGGGGTTGGAGGGGCGACTGAATCCGGCTGAGGTATGCCTGTGGGCCAAGCTGGCGCATTGCACATTGCTCTTTTGTTTCGTTGGGCGAACGAACACATCATTCAGTCGGGGAGCCTCAACCGATCCTGTTGCGATGTTCATCCCCCACGTAACACCTGTAGCCTTTGCAGCGTGCGCGCGAAAGGATGCTGCTGGCAATTCTTTGTGTCGCATACATCAAGGCGCGGGATGTATCAAGGTTGTGTGACGGTCGGAAGACCTGCTTCATTGGAAGATCAGAGATTATCAAAGTTTGTTTCTGGGAGTTGAAGAACCTGCCTTTCATGCGCGCTTTCGGGACATCCCAACAAATCTCTGCTCAACTGAGCCTTTTCCTTTCATGGAAGGCCTCCAGACCATCGCTCCCACGTGCGGTTGCTTCTCCCGCTGACTTTGAAGTTCGCAGTTGATAGGCAAACACCCCGCACTGTTCTCCTATCTTGAAACTCGCCAGTTGGAGTATCCCGAGCTGAAAGTGCAATTGCCTCATTGCTTCTTTTCCTTGCCATTCTGTCAGGTGGCTGCGAGCTGGGCTGCTTGGTCCTGGACAGAGAGATCGAATTGTATGAAGTCAGAGCTACACTACAACCTGATGGCGTTAGATAGCAGCCTCAAACCTTGAGTAGGCAGCTAGAGACCGTACAGCATCAAAGCACGCAGGACTGGGCAAGCGGTTGGCTGCTTTCTGGTTCTGATACCGTCCTGGCCCCAGCAAGTTGAAGCAGAGAGCTTCAGACCTCAGACGCCCATGGCCT
>CAUJNA010001177.1:72472-80861 GCA_963377175.1 Effrenium voratum
CCATTGAATTCGCTATGCGGATTGCAGGGGCTGCCTTGAAGGAGGAATTGAAGAGGCGTGAACAGGCGTGAAGAGGCAGTAGAATAAATCAGTAGAATAAACAAGCTGCGCCTAATTTTCCCATTAGGAGGCTCCACTTGCGATTGCCAAGAGACATTGGCACACAAGCCTGCAAAAAGAGCCCTCATGGGTAGCCCCAGGGCAGAATGCAGGGTAGTCATGCTCCAGAAATGCATTTCTCGGCTGAATGCAAGGCCTATATACGCCTTAATAGAACTAAGAGTAAATAGTATGCGGGCATTGTTCAAATTAGGCATCCCAAGCGGAATGTCGAGGATATTGACGCAGTTTCACAGAGTAAGGGGGTATATCAAGCAATATGTGTCGTTACCTTCTTCTGGAGCTTTCTATGACTTGTCAGAACAAGAGCCAGGCGAGTAGCCTGGCAAGCTGGATTGAGCATCCAGTGCTCATTTCAAGCGCTTTGCTTTCTACAGTCGATCTCTTGTAATGGGGTGCTCCCATGCAACACCCGCTTGCGCTTCCTCGCACAAAATACATTTTGCGTCACAAGCGGCCCGTTCTCGACCTTTTGCAGCTGTCCGACCTCATGCCTATGAGGCGTGTTTGCCCAGCGTCGCCCCTTTCCGTCAAGCGGACAGGGGGCTAATAGGGCGGCGGGAACTAAGTCCATATCTCTTCATTGATGCCGTGGTTTGCGCAAGCCTACACAAAGCAAAGTGACCCGCATCGATTTTTCTGAGTTTCAGATGTGGGCTGTTGGATCTGCTGGGAGACTTTTTTCTAGTTTTTGGGGCTAAGCTCGGGTTGTGGAGCATGGCTCATTGGTAGATGCCGATCCACAGCCATGGAAGCGGCCTGCAGACTGTGACGTGCTCACCTTCCGCTTAAGGCGATACAGGACCGGCTGCTCAGCCGCTTGCTATATATATATATATATGTATTTGTCATCTATCTATCCATCCATCCATCTATCTAGCTATCTATCTATCTATACATCTCTCTAGCTATCTATCTATCTATCTATCTAGCTATCTATCTATCTATCTATCTATCTATCTATCTATCTATCTATCTATCTTTCTATTTGTCTATCTTTCTATCTATCTATGTATGTTTCTCTCAATCTATCTATAGAAATATACATATTTGAAGACTTGCGTCTGTATAGCTCCTCGGTCCTAAGCTTTTGTGCTCTTCCTGTCCTTTTCGCAAAAAGCGTCCAAACGATTCAAGTTCCACTTGCTCAATTCGCACTGTAGTCCTAGGTCTGCAACTTTTTTTGCTTTTGGAAAATCATTTTCCTTGTTAAAGCACTGGTGATGTTTAGTATCATCTACAAGTCAGCAAGCGGAAAAACATGCTCTTTGCTAAAGCACTGGTGATGCTGAGGATGCGACTACAACCCATCGCGACATCCACTTCTAGAAAGTGGAAAAGCATTTCCTTTTCTGAATCACTGGCGATGCTGGGGGTGTCGACCACTGTTTATCTTATCTCACGGATTCGTCCAAAGCAGACCGAGTCATGTCGAGCTCAAAAAACTGCAATTTCGTAGTTTGCTTCGCAAAGAACTTTGATGCCGCCAAGCGACCAGCATTTCCTGGCTGAAGCAGTGGTGAGGCTCAAATTGTGGACCACTTTACAGATTAGGAAGCGGAAAAGCAATTTTTTCTTTTACCGCACTTCCTGAGTGGACGGGCCAGAAAAGTTCAAAGCTGTTTGCTTGCCGCTAAACTGAAGGATACCCAAAAGGATTTAAGTCTAGGAACTCACGGAGCTGGCGGAAAGTAATTTCCTGTCCAAAAGTTGAGCTGCAAAGCGCGACTGACTCATCTGCTTGTAGTAAGCCGTGGCTGCGCTGGGTCGGGCTGCAAGGGGAGGTCATGGGGGCTGGGTTTACTCTAATGTATATATGACATATATATATATATACACACAATTCTGTTTTCAATGTTTTCCCGAGACGAATGGCAGCTCGCTTCGGGTGCATGGCGCAAGCCTTTGTCATTCCTCAGGAGCCATGGACAACAACAACAACAACAAAGCGGGCCAAATGAAGGTCACCTTTTTTGACATTGGCCAGGCCGACAGCCTATCCTTCGTTTCGAAAGCAGCCTTTTGCAAACCCATTGGCATTCTCATTTTGGAGACATTGTCAACAGGCATTTGTACGCGGACACGCCTTGCTGGCATGGTTGCGCACGATTTGGACACGCGATGTGGGTCAGTTACAAGACCTGCTGATCTTCCACCAGAGAAGTTGGAAGTACAAACCGGCATTCTTGCTTTCTTGAGTCTGCGCAAGAGAAAAGGGTTGTCCTGGCCTTGGGAGGGAGACTTCATCGCCAGATCGATGCCAATGACATCAAGGACTTGGGGAAAGTGATGGTGGAGAAAGGCCAGCAAGGCTCGGCTCTTCACGTGCGCAACAGAACACTGGAGCGTCAGACTCAGGTTTCAAATCGCTAAAAACGGTTGAGAACCTCCGCTCTATCAAGGACATGTGAGCATGTGCGGGATTGAAATGCGGGCGTTTATGGTCGGTACCCCTGGCATGAGGACTCTCTTGCAACTACCTTTGCATTGGAGCCAGGGGCTTGCCTTGCGGGCTCTCAGTTCGCCGAGTTCCGAATGCTTCCAGCAGGCAGACTCTCTCTCCGAAGAGCGCAACACCAAAGAGCTCCCGAACGGCCAAGAGTGCCAGGTTGGATCATTCATGTTTTGTCACATGTCACAAAGGGCATGCTTGCCTTGTCAGCTGTCACCTTGAGGGAATGTGTTGCATTCGAGACAACCTGAGGTCTCATCGTGCCGGCATTGCCTCGGCCCGAAACGGGGTGCCGGGAGCCCGGCTTTGGATCATGGAGTCTTTTGGGTGAAAGCGACTGCTGAGGATGGGACAGCTCATAGGCCCCGATGGCAACCTTGCCATGGAGAAGCTTTTAGGCCTGGTCCACGGGGTCACGGCGATTGCTTGCCATGGAGTCAATGGGGAAGCAGTGTCACACGTCTCAGGCGACAAGGAGGACAAGTTTAACTTGGGCGACCTTCCTGAGGGACGTCAGGTATTCAGACATGCTTGGGCACTTGCAACCTGTTCAACGGATTTACTGAACACAGGATGCTATAATATGCACCATGTAATTGGGTCTCTGCTTCAGTTGCTCCATGGCCGAGGCAGAGATCGGAAGCGCTATAACACCAGAAAGGACCGAGTCATCCGGTGCAAAGGTTTTAGTGGGCCGTTCTCAGCGATGACATATGCAGGATCCCTGGGTAGGTGAAGTGATGGACTTGCTTGCGGAGGAGGCGGGGGCCTGAGTGCTTTCCGACTTGAGCCCGCCTCGGGACTGGCAGGTCTTTCTGAGGAACGTGGAGCAGCCATGGTACCTCGCGCTGCGACCCCTAGCGTGGGGCGGCGGGGGGGGTGGAGGGGGAGAAGCAGCGGAATCCGGAATCAGCTGAAAGCCTCGCGCTGACAGGCCCCGCGTGATTTGTAAGCAGGTTTTGGACATCCCAACATGAGGATCTTCATTGTCGTGCACTGACATGTTGAGAGCCCGGATTCTTCTGAGGCCATGTTATGAACAAGCGGCCTGTCAGCGAGTCTGCTTCCCGGCACAGTGATCTTCTCAGAGAAGGGTTGTCGGGGTTTACCGGTTCTTGTGAGATCCCATGCACAACGTTTCAAGGGCACTAGCTCTGAGTACTGTGCAATGCCGGTTCACTAAGAGGTTTGCGACCCGCCACAAGCGCGAGAAGCATGGTGGCAACGAAGAAGGCGGTCATTCTCATCACAAGGCAACGTGCCTGCGTAGTTCATTTCTAGCTTCTTGCCTTGGTCACTGCCAGGGCCAGGGCCAAGACAGCATGGAGGACCGGTGGCTTTTGGATTTGCTTGCTGTCCTTTGAGCGTGTTAGGAGAGTGAGCAGCACTTTGGCCTGCCTGACTTCACACAGGCTCAAGTGGAATTCTCATCTGCCGGTCGATTCATGTCTGGGAGGCCGGTTACTCTCTTGACAACACAGACGAGCTTGGCTGGCCGGACATCCTCGTTCCCAACAGGCCAGCTTTTGTGGGACGTCGCGGCTTGCTCTTCGAATTTGCACGCTCTGGCAAGGCTTGGCCTCGTGCAAGCTATTCATCGAAAGACATCCATTCAGAGGTTATGCCTTATCAAGCTGGGGATCCCGGAGGAAGCAGGAGAGGCTCTGTTGCACCAAAGGTCAGATGCTTCGCTTGACTTGAGGCCAAAGCATGAGCTGCCTCCCAACACTGGCCCAAAGGAGGCTCCGGAAAGCGTCGAAAACAATGGGCACAGGACTTTTTTGGAAGGGCACGTAGAACGAGTCTCAGGTGCGCTCTTTGGTGCGCTTGCTGCAGAAGTGCGACCACGCCAACGTTCTTTATCTCCATGAGGACCACTCGGGACGAAGCGTGCGCTTCTTGTCTCCCGATGGCGTGTCACTTGCGTCCAGGCCCTGGAGGATCAGTCGCACCTGTATTTCATGTACGAGCAATACTCCTGCGTAAGAATCTCAGAGAGCACACGAAGCCGTGCCGGCCTCCTGTGCCCTGGCCAGCTAGCTAAGGTGACATTGCAATCTGTGCTGGAGACGCAGTGGAGCCAGGATGGCTGGAAGCTGTTGAGACATTTGGTCCGCTTTGAGTGCGCGAGTACTTAGTGAGTAGCCCCGTCCAACGCGAGCTCTCACACCAGGGGGCTTGGGAATGGTTTGTCATGACTGCACAACTTCCGAGAAATGAGCCTTGTGGGAGTAGGCAAGACTTGAAGCAGCTTGCGAGGAGGATATCGTGCAGATTGCACGAGAGTGTGCTGCTGCCATAGCCTTTGCTGCAAGTATGAACCTGCCGAAAGCTAAGTCTTCGAGTTGCAATTTCTGGATGCCTTTCCTTGCTCCATACTTGAAGTACTTCAGCTTTTGACTTTCATTTGTGCTCAGGTTGCATCTCTCCTGGACCTTGAGCCATGTCCTGCTCCCGGCCTCGCGGCTCAAGAAGCCGATCCTCTGCAAGGCCCACTGCGTTTGATTCCGTTGGATGCGCCGCGCGATGTTCAAGATGCTCCCATGGGCAGGGTTCCACTTTTGTACTCCAAGATAGACTCAAACCCAGGGGTTCTGCTTTTGGGGAAATCAACCCCTGGGTTTAAGTCTACTCTGGGGTAGTCAAGAAGTGGAATCCTGCCCATGAGTGTTTCATGTCGCATGCTCTTTGTTTAGACAGTTGCCACGCGCTGAGCCGATGTATCACGCCGCATGAGATTTGCCCAGCGCATGTTTGCCTTGTGTAGGTGTTCGGATTTGGCCTTATGGGGGTCATCATCAACGACACCAACGCCGCTTGGTTTTGCGCGCGTGCAAAAACCGGAACGCCGAGGCTTGATTTTTCTGCCTACCCAGGACCACATTTGCTGGGCGCCGGAGTGCATCGAAAGGCCCGCGGACTGTTGGTTGCGGTTGGACTACCTTCCGAGTCGCAGGTATCATCAAACGGGTCCGAACGGCTTCTTGCAGAAGGCAGGAGATGAGATAGGGGACTCTGGCGGTCACGTGTCAGATGGGGATGTTAGGTGGAGCAGTCGCTGAAGCCCATGTGCCTCTTTCGCAGCTGGTCTTTGGGTGGCCATGACTAGCGTGGCAGAAAAGCTGTGAGCCTTTGAAAGGTGTGATAGCTGGAGCCTGGGCACAATTGTCTACAGCCTGGTGGTGGGGGACCATGGTTGTGGTGAAAGAGAGAGAGAGAGAGAGAGAGAGAGAGAGAGAGAGGGAGAGAGAGAGAGAGAGAGAGAGAGAGAGAGAAAGAGAGAGAGAGAGAGGGAGAGAGAAATTTCACTCGTCTGTTGCCGAGTGTCATCGTCCACCAGCAGTATCAGAGGCGCAGGTGCTTCCTTATTTCCTTGCTGGCTGTCTCGGCTTCGCTTTGAAGGGGAGAGCTGTCATACTTGACCTTTTTAAAGCATGTCTTGTCTTTGGAGGGGCCATGCAGTTGCCTAAAGCTGAGTGGCCCCCAGCAGCAGACACCTGTTCTTGGCGTGCTTTCTTCTGCATCCGCTGCACGTGAAGACCCACAGACCGGGCTTTCAAAGAGAGAACACATCACACATCCATGCCAAGCTCATCACCTCACCATCCTGTGCCTTTTGCGAAATCGCTTGATATAAGCTTGGGTGCATTTTGCTTGGATGTTAGGACTTCAACTTTTTGCCAACTGTTGGGTTGTCCGAATTAAACCACGAACAGTTCAGCTTTCTGCGGGGGAGCAGAAAGCAACGGAGTAAGTCTTTGCGGATCACAAGTTGAGCTTCTTCCCATCCACTCGTCCTCATGGCCTGGGCCAAGTGGCCGTGGCTTTGCTTGCTGGCGCTGACCGCGTCTCGGGGGTGGGTCTCCCCACCAGGCTGCTTGGATGTGCTGGGACGCTTTGGTTTCCGTTTTTGACGTGTTGTGCCGTGGCTATACTTTAGGTTTCGTAGCTGTCAGGTGAATTTGATTTGACACGGCCCGAGGAGTTCTGGCGAGGTCGCGGTCGCGATCGCCGCTTGTGAGACACTCGCAAGAAGCAGAGGCCAACGTGGGTCTTTTGTTCGCTGGCAAGCCTCTCACCAGACTTGGACCGTATGCCCTGTGAAGGCCGATGCCAAGAAGATCGCTGCAGTAGATGCCAGGCAGGCAGCATTTCCTGCTTGCCCTTTGCCCACTTTGTGACTTCAGGGGAATCACTCTGCGGCCTGGAACAACCTTTGCCGCACTCTGCGTTGCCTACATGGCTGGCGTGGTTCCATGCCCGGGATGTAAACATGTTTCCGAAGCATCAGTCAAGTTGCGGATGTTGTGTAACTTCGAAGCAAATGGCTCAGGCAGCCAACATTCAATTGGGTTCGAAACGCTTGTGTTTGCAGCAGACACTATTACTGCAAGGTTAGTGTCAGTGTCTTGCTGATGCTGTTGCTGTGGCTGTGGCTGTCCTTGTTGCTTTGATTCTGCTGCGGCCGCTGTTGGTGCGCGCGCGCGCGTGCGTGCGTGCGTGCGTGCGTGCGTGCGTGCGTGCGTGCGTGCGTGTGTGTGTGGGTGCGTGCGTGCGTGCGTGCGTGCGTGCGTGCGTGTGTGTGTGTGTGTGTGTGTGTGTGTGTGTGTGTGTGGGTGTGCGTGCGTACGTGCGTGTGTGCGTGTGTGTGTGTGTGTGTGTGTGTGTGTGTGTGTGTGTGTGTGTGTGTGTGTGTGTGTGTGTGTGTGTGTGTGTGTGTGTGTGTGTGTGCGCGTGTGCGAGTGCGTGTGCGTGTGCGTGCGCGTGTGCGCGTGCGTGTGCGTGTGCGCGTGCGTCCGTGTTCGCGTGCGTCTGTGCGTGCGTGCGTGCGTGGTGAATTTGTGCGCGCGCGCGTGTGTGTGTGTGTGTGGTGTGTGTGTGTGTGTGTTTGTGGGTGCGTGCGTGCGTGTGTGTGTCTGTGTGTTGGTGTGTGCCTGCGTGCCTGCGTGCCTGCGTGCCTGCGTGCCTGCGCGTGCCTGCGCGTGCGTGCGTGCATGGGTGTGTGTGTGTGTGTGGGTGCGTGTGCGCTGTCGCGCGTGTGTGTGTGTGTGTGTGTGTGTGTGTGTGTGTGTGTGTGTGTGTGTGTGTGTGTGTGTGTGTGCGTGTTTGTGTTTGTGTTTGTGTTTGTGTTTGTGCGTGCGCGTGTGCGTGTGCGTGTGCGTGTGGGTGCGCGTGTGCGTGCGCGTGTGCGTGAGCGTGTGCGTGTGCGTGTGCGTGTGCGTGCGTGCGTGCGTGCGTGCGCGCGCGCGCGCGTGCGTGCGTGCGTGCGTGCGTGCGTGCGGGGGTGGGTGGGTGGGTGGTGGCGTGCGTGCGTGCGTGCGTGCGTGCGTGCGTGCGTGCGTGCGTACGTGCGTGCGTGCGTGCGTGCGTGCGTGCGTGCGTGCGTGCGTGCGTGCGGTGCGGTGCGGTGCGGTGCGGTGCGGTGCGGTGCGGTGCGGTGCGGTGCGGTGCGGTGCGGTGCGGTGCGGTGCGGTGCGGTGCGGTGCGGTGCGGTGCGGTGCGGTGCGGTGCGGTGCGGTGCGGTGCGGTGCGGTGCGGTGCGGAGCGGAGCGGTGCGGTGCGGTGCGGTGCGGTGCGGTGCGGTGCGGTGCGGTGCGGTGCGGTGCGGTGCGGTGCGGTGCGGTGCGGTGCGGTGCGGTGCGGTGCGTTGCGGTGCGGTGCGGTGCGGTGCGGTGCGGTGCGGTGCGGTGCGGTGCGGTGCGGTGCGGTGCGGTGCGGTGCGGTGCGGTGCGGTGCGGTGCGGTGCGGTGCGGTGCGGTGCGGTGCGGTGCGGTGCGGTGCGGTGCGGTGCGGTGCGGCGCGGCGCGGCGCGGTGCG
>CAUJNA010001177.1:80961-103324 GCA_963377175.1 Effrenium voratum
AAAGTCCTTTTGGCCCGTTGTTTCTCTCGCTGTGTGTGCTTCATGTTGAACCTTGTAACGTTTTCGCAGCTAGACGGAAACCAAGTGACTGCAAGCCGAACCTACACCCACTCGAGACTCATCGGTTGTACTCGAGACTCATCAGTTGTACTCGAAAGATTAGCACTCTCCATCTGGAGTTCAAGTGTGTACACCCCATTCGTGGGGAATCCTCGGGTGTACCCATTGTGTGACCCCGGGCCGGCTCTGTCGGAAAATTTGACCTCAACGTGCTTATCATAGAACAGCGGAATTTCACATTTAACCAGGAACGAGGTCTCACTAAAGGGAAGACAGCGGTCAGATCATAGAGACGTCTCACCATCGATGTTTGCTTGCCATTTGTTGGATTCGTTGATACCTTGCCGTTGCATGGATTTGCTTGTTGTTTGATACGTGTCTCTCAAGATGGAAGCGTGAAGATTGAGAGTCGATTGTGTAACCATGTCTCGACGTGATGATCGTGATAGATCCAGGACTCGGCGCAGACGTGATCGGAGTGCTTCTCAGGCTCGTAAAGCACACCGACGTGAACACAATGACCACCACGTCTCGGAAGGCATGGATTGGAACAACCTGGTATCTTGGCAACACAATTCCGGCTACAACTCTGCCAACAATTTCCCGATGATGCCCACCAATTTTCAATCGACTCACAGTCCCACACAGCAATTCCAACACCCAGCGATCAACTACATGATGCCGATCCCTCCAGACCCCACGCCAACGAAGTTCATGCCACCCGTGATGCCACCACCGGTCACTACTCCGCAACCTACACCGCCACCTGGACCTCCTGCGGCTCTACCGGTTCGCCCTCAGAAAGCCTGGCTTACACCATCGCCTGACTGGACACCTGGAGATGGCATGTTTGATGTCAATCAGCTCTACAACTTTAGCCTGCCCATGACCGTTGCCAACACTCCGCATGGCAACCTGCGCGACATGTCAGGCATGGATATTCGTGACGTTCGCCTGGTTCAGGTTATTCATGGGGGCCTCACCAACTGGCTGCTCCGACCGTTCGCTCACGGCAGATTCGTGACGTGGGAAGGCTTTCGCACTCGCACCGAGGCCTTACTTTGGAGTACCTGTTCCAAACTGCTACGACGATCACAGTCTATCAACCTGCTCACCCTGGAAAAGGACCTTGCCAACTCGCTGGGTCTCAACATCGATGACTTCAATCAGCGGATCAAGGTTCATGACCATTTGGCCAGCTTGGTACTTCAATTTCTTCAGCAACACCACGCCTCTCTCACACCTTCCACCCAGACAGATGACATGGTCAAGAAGTACAATGATCTCAATCGTGCGCATGAGCTGCTCCAGGCTCAGTATTCAGCATCGCTGCGCGCTTTGACCTCTCCCACGATGGCAAGCCAGAAAGATGATGCAGAGTTGGTTACACCGCCACCGGTCAACCACACACCATCCTCGTCACCTGCCAGCTCCCTTCCTACAGCCAGCGCAGCGGCCCTTGATGGCAAGTCGTTTGATAGCGCGGTGCAACCCCGGATCATTCAGTCTCTTCACGGAGTGTCTTCACCGCCGTCCAAGCCGGCGGCGTCACAATTGCTCACCATGAACAGCACGCCGGAAGAGGTTGTCAAGTACTACACATGGACCAGTGACCAGCCACGCCTTTGACGTCACTGGTCAAGTGGGCCAATCACCCGTCCCGGCTCAACGGCAACAAGTCATTAGATTCCATGGCGACGCAGCTCCTTCAAGCGCGTCAACGCATGCCGAAAGGCGACGCACCTACTCTCGAAACGATGGCGGCTTCGTGGGGACTGGAACCCGGCTATCTCGCCAAGCTCACTGAGAAGGCATTGAGTCACCTCATCGTGACCGCTCGCCTACTCAGCGGATGAGCAAGCATCTTAACGACCTTCTTTCTCTTATGAGCCCGGAGCGGCAACCGTGTCACGGATGAGTCAAGATTAAAACTCGTCCGTCATCTTTCTGCGTTGCATCAGTTTGATCTTGTACTTGGTTGTGCTTGCATTGCCTTGTGCGTGATTGTCTGTGCAGCTTGTATCCATGTCGCCGCCTTATGGTAGATTTCATTGAGTGCATTTTCACCATGTTGGATGAGCTTCGCCGATGTGGAATCTATGATGATGTTGCACAATGGCAGTCTCTGGACAACTTTCTACACTCGTTGACCATGTTCTCTACGTGCTGGCAATACTGCTTCCCTGGACTACCACCACCGTCGATACCAGCTGATGAGTACGAATCAATCACACAACTACCGTGGTTGGGCCTCATTCTGGAAGTCTTAGTTGTGGTCCGGATTGCCCTTCAGATTCCGAATCACGCTATGTCACACTCTCAACACACTGTGGCCAACAGGTATGAGATTCATAGATGTCGGTGCACTGCCTATTTATTGATCAGTTTCTTACAACGTCTCATTTCCCAAGATCATGGCTACTTTCCGCCGTTCTTTGAAGTCCTTCACTTCTACAAGGCTTCTCTCTTGTGTGAAATCATGCACTCCACTTTTGCCGACACGCGACATCTTCGCTCATTGCGGGCACGATTTCCGGACCTCTATGACTTCATTCACGATCCAGGTCATCATCAACAACTGTGCGTATACATCCGACTTTCCCCATGGCACACACCTTACTACGTTGGTGCGACTGATCAGGATGTTCTACGACGTGAACACTCACGCAGTCGCAAATTTCTACAACTACTTCGAAGACGTCATGCCTTCTTTGAACCCGCGCTTCACTACTGGAAGCGATCCAATACTTACTGGCTCTTCTGTGCTGTTCCGGTTGAGATCAAACTTCCCGTTTCCTCGGTTTGGGTCCAGGAAAGCAAATGGCAATGCCTGCTACGCCCGCATTTGAATGCACCCTGGGTACACAGACTTCTGCGAAAGGTGGGCTTCCGGGAACACCTCGTTGATTTTCGACGTCACTCGTTGTCGTCTCCCACTTCCCTCGGCTTGCACAAACGCTTTCGACGACGACTACATCCGGATCTTCAACGGCAACTACGTCCCGACATGCTGGATGACATTCAGGCCCATTACTCTATTCTCTATCAGCTGGGATCCAATACAGGTGCATCGTTCCAAGCCATGCGTGACCTTCTGTCGGCAGCTTTCCCTCCTACTCAGCTTTACTACTTTCTGCGGCTCTCCGTCTTTGTCAACGAGCCCTTCCGCTCCAAGGCGCAGAAACTCCTCGCCCAGGTGTTACGCAAGCGACAGCTACAATCACCCACCACTTGACACAACTACTCCTACCGCCTCTACATGTCCGGAATTGGAAAGCTCTACTTGGCACATGGTTACAAAGCTGGATTGCTTCTCATCGTGATTTGTTTCCCTCCCTTTTCCTTCCAAAGATCCGGGTGGTGGAAACTCGCAGTGCCACGTTGGGCGACAAGATCTACAACTACCGCACATGGCAGCGCAGATGGACTCCTGAAACATCCTTTCCGTGTCGCTGTTTGGACATCGATGATCACCATATACACCGAGCACATGGACATGCTGTAATGGTTGATGAGTTCTCACGCATCAATGCGGACATTGACATGGAAATCATGGCCGCATCAATGAAGGATCAGTATTTCGGTGATGTCGACTTGTTACATCAACGTTTCACCACGCAACTTCGCAAACTTGCTCGTCGCTGGCATGTGCATGGTTCCAGTCTTCTTGTTGATCTGCAGCCGGTTTTAACTCAGTTGATGGACACTCATCGAGCTAACCTTCAAGATCGTGCTTATTGGTCATCGACATCGTTGCAGCGCACCGTGGCTTCTCTGTCATCGTGGGTTGTAATCCCCGCGGATCATTTCCCCTCCCGCGCACATGTGATTTGCCCGTCCCTGTTTGCCATACTGATGCGGAAGACCTTTTGCTCGGGAGATGTCTTTTCGCTTTGCCGTGAATCCGCAGCATCTTTTCGCTCTGAAGTCGTAACTACGGTACCTTCCCTCCTACGTCAGCGATATGCATGGGGACTTCGACTTCAAGCACCGTTGCCCACAGCTCGCATCCTTCCAAAGCCGACCAAGGACTGGCAGAAAGCACGACCCATCATTTCATTCTTTCGCACGTGGGCAGCTCCCTTCCTCACGGTCTTCGGCGCCCTCATATTTGAACTTACCAAAGCTACTTTTCCCGACATTGCAGGTCAACTTTCAGTACAAGAACTTGTCCAGCAGCTGTGGGAGTCGCTGTCAAAGGCAGATCCCGAGGAATACATCCACCTGGTGTCACAAGACCTGTCAGGCTTCTTCACGTCCATTCCTACGGAACGATTCCACCAGGCACTACAAGTGCTTCTCCATCGGTACGATCAAGTTGTTGGCCTTCGCAGATCCTCTCAATGGTCAGTGTTCGAAGTAAAGTCTGATCATCGACGCCGTATGTTCAAAGGAAAATGGCGCCGTCAAACAAAGATCCCTCGAACTTTTCATGAACAAGATCTCCGGCACCTTCTGGACTTTGTCATTGACAACAGTCACTTCGAGATCAATGGATACTTGTTCCGCCAAGAACGGGGAGTCGCTATGGGATCACCAGCCGCGCCACCGCTCTGCAATTTGGTTGCCACGGTTGAAGATTTCTTCTGGCACCAGACAATGTGTTCTCTGCGTTTTCGCATGCCCGATATCGGTGTGATCTGGCATGAGCGCTACGTCGACAATCGTTTCATTCTGCTTCGTGATTCAGCCCCACACTCGCCCGTGCTCATGAATTTTCTTTCCCTGGAATTTTATCGACCACCAGTGATGCTTGAAGTCCAACATGATGACAAAGTGCTGGGCTATCGATGTGATTCTTCTTCCAGAACTATTACACCACAGCTACCTGATCATCCCTCCCAAATCAAAGGAATTCGGAGTGCCAATGATCAGATGTTTACGTATTCTTCCTGGTCTTCTCGCTCCTGGCTCATCATACGTGGTGCACAACCTGCGGTTCAGCAACAGCAAGGACTTAACGCTCTCAAGCGCCTTTATGAGGCCAAAGGTTTCGACCCCCACCTTCTCCGTGACGTTCGGCGTCGACTCGGGACAAAATCTGCATGTGAGCTTGTCATGTTGTCTCTTCTTGCGCACGCTTGTGATTGTTGTTGATGTATTGCGTTGTGTCTGCATGCAGCTGGCTCAGAACCATGGCGGAGTACACGGTCACCAGTCTCTTACGCTCAGACGGATCAGTGCAAACTACGAGCCGCGTGACGCTGGAGCACCTTCCCAACTTCATCAACGGCAATGAGATGCAAATGTTCATCCGGACACACGGACTAGCACACCAGCAAAGTGTACAATCCCACGGCCCATCCCGTGACGCTCCGGCACTTGGATCCGAGGCCAACATCCGAGCGGTACGCAATCACACCGGAAGGTCACGTTCGCGCTCACCCAGGTCCCGTCATTCCCGGATCAAGCTCACCCCAGGCCCACAGGGAAAGTCAGATGAGGAGGAGGACTGGGGTGAATGGAAAAGTGATGGAAGGCGTGCTCATAGTGATCAAAGGAGGCCCCGCTCGCCTCTGTTGCCTCCCACTCAAGTCAGTCCATCCGAGAACCGCATTGTGCTGCTGCCTCTCTCAGTTCGACAACATGTACCCAATTTTGGCAGTCATCGTTTCAAGCTGCGCACTGGTTGCCGGGTCGAGGAAATTGCCATCGTAGTGAATGATGTCCTTTACTACACCTTGCCCTCGATTGCCGCCTTAGTATTTCCTGAACCTGAGCAGTGGAAGAAATCGTGGGAGACGGTCTACAGGAGCCTCATGCCGCATCGCCGCAGCATCATCGAAGATGAGCAGCGGGTCAAGTCCATTTCGGAGTTTCCGTTTTCTCCGCCACCACATGGCGTCCCGGGACGTTGGACGGATCAAGTGGTCAGAGACATTTCTGACTACTTCCGGATCTCCCCGAAGTCACTGCCGCAGCAACTCATCGTACAGCTTGGCACTTGCGAAGAAAAATGGCCATATATCAGCAGGACGGCACGGACGTATCACCACTTCTCGACGGACAAAAAGCATTCCCAGAAGAACCTCTTCGGGATCATCTTCTCGTTTGAGCCACGCCGATTGCTGCCGGACAAGCATCGCACTCAGTCACAGTCGACGTTTTTCTGGTCCCACAACACCAATATGCAGGCGGCCATGAACATCCTGCGTGATGAAGAGCTGATCAGACCCTCAAAATGGCAAGAACATCCTTCCCCCAATCGCGAGTGCTCAAACTGGAATGAAGTCTGGTTGCCTCCGATGGGATTTTACTGCAGGGGCAGCCTTCATTCTCAAGAAGCGGCAATCCAATCGGCAGCGCAGTTCGCGGGAATTCACACGGATCGCCCCGTGTGTATTGGTGGAACTGCACGTCTCCGGCAACAGCATTGCACCATACCCCGTGGCGGAGTGTACGCGGACATAGCTGCTTCCCATTACTATGACTGCATTCACGCCAAAGATGGCAGGTGGAAACTCCGATCATCGATTGCGGTGCCCAGCTACATGGGCATGTTCTGGTGAACGACTATGGCAACTGACGACCCTTTTGCACAGGCCCACCGTGGTTTGTGCCCTGACTTTCATGGTGTACATCATGACGCTCCTCTTCCGGAAAAAGCGTATGGGGTTGCCTGAGGCTCATGTCTTGATGAAGTGTGTTGCATGCTTGTTGCGTTGCTTGCCGTCGCCGCATTTGAGTAGATTACTGATTGATTTGTCCCTCTCTGTCGCATCTTCACCTGCGTTGTGATGGATCATGGGGACCTTCTACGTGAATGTCGGCACATGCTGCTTGCCATTTCGTCGCAAATCAGTCTTCTTCTGGCCGGACTGCAACGTCTTGAAGGCCAGCAGCGGCATCCACAGCCGCCACCACCGCCACCGGTTCCCGACGGCCATCCACCGCCGCTACCCCCGCCGTCTACGACGCCACCGCCCTTGACGGCAACATCAGTCCGGCCAGATTACATGACAGCACCGGTCACTCTTGTGGCCACCTCAGACAACCGTACGGAGCACCCTGCTCACGTCCGCACGGTGAGTGTCAGTACTTCCTGGGAGCACAGACGGAGGAGAAGGTCCAGACATCGGGAGCCTCATCGGCGTCGATCTCGCAGTCATCACCGGCGGCTTCCTGGCCGTCCTGACGACGCAGTTCCCACGTCCCGCCGCCATGCCTACACTCCGAAGTACCCGCCGGCAGTCAAGGCCATGCCGGCGTGTCGACCATCAGGTCTGTCGTATGACCGTTGACGGAACACCAGCGGCAAAAGGACCTCAGTATTTCGGCGCACGCATGTTCGCAAGCATCATGTCTTCGCAGTTCCGCAGCCTTACTTGCTTGATTTGTCCTTGCTGTGTGTTCATTTGCCATGCAGTTGTCAGCCGAGTTTGTGAATAACCTGGTGGCGGTACTCAATGTCCTTGCATCCCAAGTTGCGACAGCTCTGGACACCCTGAACTTTGCCCTGATGACCGAGCGAAGCCATCCGTCAGACACCAGAGTGTCTCCCAGGGCACCACGGAACTCCAGACATGGGCTGCGCCCTCGCATCATCACAGAGCGCATTTCGTCTAACCGATCCCGCTCTCCCACTCGAATTCGAACACGACCTTTGGACACGTCATCCACCTGGTATATACCGGCCTTATCCCCGCCTCGTGCGGCACATCGGGATGCCGCTGACAACAATTCTGGTCGTCGGCCTGAATCGATGTTGGATCACCTGCCACCACCTCGGCCGCTTGCTCCCTTAGCCCCACACGGCGGCCGAGAACCAGGACAGATGACGCCTACGACACCTGACTCGGATTCTGATGGCTCAGTGCGTCCACATCCAGGTGCCTCGTCGTTCCGACCGTCTCCTACGGTGGTTCATGGACCTCGGGAACTTCTACAAGAATTCACCATTGCACTTCGCAATGCACACCGTGAACCTTTCACGGCATGGACACAGGGTGAGCTGGATGAGATGGTGCGACGGAAGAAAGACAAGGATTCCAGGCCCACCTACAAGACCATTGCTCGGTTCCTTCAGAAGCCCATTGAGGAAGTCAAGCAGGCATGGAAGGTCTATCAGCAACTTGAGGCTCGCGGCTAGGAACCCGGTCATCAAATGCAACAGCGACCACAGGAGGACTAAATGGTAGGCCGTGGCGGTGTATTCGGTTAGCGCTGCAGGTTGTTGCGACGGTTGGGATTGCAGTCATTATTGATCACATGAAATTTGCTTGCTTGCACTTGACTGGCATTTTACCAGGGTAATATTGCTTGCCGTTGTGGGTGTTGCCGCTGACGTGAATTGAATGCATGACTGAGTTGCTCAAATCATGTCGGAACAAGTCGTACAGACGTACATTACTTGGACCCATGGAGCGCAGCCGACGTGGTTACAATTTCACGGACCTGGGGCCCTGCTTGACAGACCCAGTCGGCAGACTACGTCACCTCCGCCCCCACCAAGTTTCCCACTGCTTCTTCCACCTCCGCCTCCTCCACCGCCACCACCACCGGTGATTCTACACCCACAGTTTATGCCCTCAGTACGGAGCCCCTCGATCTCAGCTCCTCGCGGACAATCCTGCCCTGCCACATCGAAATCGCAGCGCACACGCCGCTCGATCTACAGCACTGACCATTCCCGTGATGAAGAGCTACGCAGTCCAGGGCGTTCATCCAAACGATCTCGGACAGCATCCGCTTCGGCACCGCGGAGATCTCGGCGGCCCTTTACCGTGTTCCCCTCCAAACGTGCTGGCCGTCCATCGCTGTCCCCATCGGCAAATTGCAAGCATTACTGTCATGCCTTCCTGCGCCATGGGCGGAAATGTCTTTCCCCTTGTGATCGTAGACGACCAGGACATTATCATTGCAGGTGTGCGCGGCATCAACGGCGGTGAAGCTTAGGCGTCGTATATTACAAACCTCGCTGCTGTGTCTCACCTTGAGTTTGAAAAGTTGCCTTGCATCCCTTCAGCTGCGCGCGTCTTTCTTACCAAGCGGTTGTCATTGCATGTGTGTCTTCGCCGCAGATTTTCGATTGCTTTTAGCGGCTGCGCGAGAGCCTGTCTTGCCGCTATGAACCCTCAATATTTCGAGTACCAGATCGACAGAGGAGTGGAATGGATTCGAATTTACTCACCGGGCACGTGGCGACCCGTTCCCGATGATGCTCCAGTGCTCGACCCGGTCTACGCTTCCACGTATCGGGAGTGGCGCAGGTCATATCGCTTCCAAGTGTACTGGTCCGAAGACAGCACCGGAGGAACAACAACGGATCCCATTGTCACGCCCAGTTCGTATGTGTCCTACCACGTGTGGGAGTACCGAGACTGGCAAACGCGAGGGTATCAACGACTTGGAGCTCCTTTACCAGCCATTGGACTCGCGATGCTCGTGAATGCAGACGCCAATTCCTCGGTGGGCTCATCGGTTCCGGATGGGGCGTGGCGAGAGCCGTCACCACCACCATTCTACGATCCTTGGAACGATTCGGAGTGATACTTGAGCAACATGTCGGATAAAATGATTGTGCTTGCTTTGTATGCGATTCCATGTTGGGTTGTCTTGCTTGGTGTTGTGCGTTCCGTCTCCATGTGTTCGCCGCTTTCCTTTATGACTTCGAGCGGCTTGCCTAGTTGATATGTTCAATTCTACAATGTATGGCGCTGCAAGATGGGCCCTCCCACACTACTTTGACTACGACATCGTCAATGGCCCCGCGAACACAAGTGTAGAATGGATTCGGATCTACGTACCGGGTCCGTGGCATCCAGTCGCCGAGAACACCTTGGGACCAGCCCCGGAGGACCCAACCACCTATCGGGAGTGGCGCAAAGTATACCACTTCGAAGTGTATTGGCCGAGGGAGAGCACGGGCGGCACCAATATGGGTGCTGTTTCTCAGCCGGTCTCTTATGCATCCTTCCATACTTGGCATTATCGGGACTGGGCCACCAGAGGATATCAACGGCTGGGTCGTCCACACCCTAGCATTGCGCGTCCAGTTTTCGCTTCGGGCGCACCGGATCTCATGTACGCTGGACTGACCTCTTCGTCGGCATCTTCAAACTCAGATGGTGGCTGATGCTCGTCCTCGTCTTCCTGGGGAGTCTATTCAATTCAATTCGATTCAGGAGATGGACTTCAACACCTGAGCCGTGCATTGCTGCAAAAGTGATTGCTTGCGTGGTTGTTGTTGTGTCTCTTGCAGTAATTGTTGTCTGCAGCCGTACACCTATCAATTTGTCTTTCCGGGTTTGCGTTGTCATGCCGTGGCTGGAATGGTGTCCGGATCCTCAACAACCAGATGCCCAGTGGGTCAAGATCTTTCATCCGGGATCATGGACTCCACATGAAGAACATGATGCTCCACCTCCACCGCACACGTATAGAGAGTGGAGGGAGTTCTATGCTCCCAACCCGGACCAAGACGGTGAGCAGCTCAATGTCACCATGTGGTACAAAAGAGACTGGGCCACAGAGGGCTATCGGAGAGTCGCTGCCTCTCAAGCTGGTCATGACTTTGATTCTATGTCTTTTCCTGATCATCACAGCGTGGCCACGCAATCCGCGGCATTGAGTATGTCACCGCAGATGTTAGAGGCGATCCTTAGATCCTCGGATGCGTCGGATTTCTCTACCGAAGAACTGACTCGTCTCCAAGAGGGGATTTCTCAACAACTGACAGCTCGCGCACGTCAAGCTTCCCAACTTCATCAACCTGTACGTGCATCACGTGGAATCACACCATCGGAGACGGTTGGGGTCTCCGAACCATACCGGCCTGTTAATCCTTCCGGCAGCTGCAAAGCCAAGGCGAGACCTATCTTCGAGCTAAATGAGGACTAGACGCACGCGAGTGGGGTAGCGTACAAAATAAGGGTGGTTTTCACACTTGCATCACCTTGCTTGGTTGTTGCTTGTACATGGTTGTGCATGGTGCCTGTTCCTCTATCAGCTGGATCGGAGCCCGCGATACGCCTTGCCTCTTACTTCGACATGGACATCGAGGATTCGAAGCAGCACCCATGGCTCGAATACTCGGTCTGGCAGGATCAGGAGTGGGTGCGGATCTACACTGCAGGACAGCCTCAGCGATGGCACCACGGAGAAACTGTACCTGATCTACCAGACAATTCTTTTCGGGAATGGCAGCGGGTGACTGATCCCAATGGGCTAACTGGTGAGCACGGTCAGGCATGGACCATCCGCGACTGGCAGCATCAGGGATACCAGCGCATTCTGTCTCGAATGGAGTCCTTCACAACTCATCATTCGCATGATCAATCTTGGTGAAGTTCGGAATTCCGATGCCATTCCAGTTGAGGAGACGTTCACCTATGCTACTCCGTTTTCTCATGGTGATCGCTCGACTGCTTCACAACTCGCTTCAGTCCTCTATGGCGACACTCGTAATGCTCAACGTGGTGATCTCTCGTTCCCGTCTTCTGAGCGGTTTAGGGCTGTTTCTCGTTCCCCTCGCCGCGGTGGATTTTTTGGTCAACGATAGGGACACGGGGTTGAGCATGTGATCTTCCTGAGGAAAAGAAGACTCCTCGCCCCTCATTGAGGGGCGTGTGTGTGCGGAGTGACAGAATGCCCTGTCACCACCCTTTCGGTTTCTCAGCAGGGGGCCAGCGGCCATCAAGCAAACGCTGGCCAACGAAGCTATGCTTGATGGTGGATGCACGGATTGATCACCCGTGTGTACCTGCTTTTGTGAAGTGATGTTGATGAAAGTCCTTTGGCCGCTTCTTTTGCCGCTGTGTGTGCTTCATGTTGAACCTTGTAACGTTTTCGACACTAGAGGGAAGCCAAGTGCTGCGAGCCGAACCTTACACCCACTCGAGACTCATCAGTTGTACTCGAGACTCATCAGTTGTACTCGAAAGATTAGCACTCTCCATCTGGAGTTTAAGTGTGTGTGTGTGTGTGTTTGTGTGTGTGTGTGCTCGTGTGTGTTTGTTTGTGAATCGTGTTGTTATGTTGCTGTGCTTGCTGCTTGTCGTCTATACACTGGCGGCTCTTGGTTGTTTGTGCAAACTCCTTGAAACAAACTGGCAAACCTGGGCGGGAGAGGGGCGGCGGGTTGGGGGTGTGATGTAAAATTGTAAGGTTGGTATTTGCTGCTAGCTGCGCGTGTGTCCCACACGCTGCTGACGGATTGATATTGCTTTTTAACCGCACTTTCGAAAGCTTGTCCAAGGCCGCAACCGAGCTCATTGTGTTCGACTGTGGTCCGCCGAAGGCACTTGATTACTGAGCAATGCATTGGGCCTTCATGTGATGACAGTGTTCCTCACTTTACCCAGGCAGCGTACAGCTTCTACACGGCATCACTTCATTCTCTAGTGGTTGCTCGGCTAGTATTGAGATCTATTGCCGACCGTGCCCTTCGCCGTGTGAACTTAGACGTGGCCAAAGCTCTTGCGGATCGCAGCAGTCTCAGGGCCGCCGTGAACTTTACGTGATTTGTTGACAGAATGCAAGGCTTGTCCAGTGCTGGGTGTTTGTGCTGGCATTGGCTGTGAGGCTGGAGCACCAAAAAAGCGCACTGGTTTGCAGCACTTGCCAGACACGGCAGGCTTCGCGTCTCTTTGCTTTGAGAAGATCGAAGTCCGGCCAGCTGCGAAATCTCCTGTTTGCAGCAGGCGTCTCGCTTTGTGGTTGCGAGAAGAGTGGATCCCTTTTTTCTGTGGCAGGCATACTGCTCCTTTTTGGACTGCTCAGTTTCATATGTGCACCTGCCCTAGCACTTCGCACAGTTGAGTTGCTGGCATGTTCGAAAGCAGTGATTGCTCAAGGCCATATTGGCAGTCAAAGCCTTCCTTGATGATTGGGGGTCTGTTTGGCGACGAGCAGCAGCTGCGCAGCAGTTGGCAGAGGCACACGGTGCCATGTTTGTCGCTCACGCGCACTGTGCCATTTTGCATGCAACTGCCTCCTTGATAACTCCGCCCCACTTTCCAGGTGCGGTAGCAAGGGCCTTGGTCATTTTGTACAGAGCCAGCTTGCATCATCCACATCATGGTCCAACATTCTTATCCTGATCCATGCAATGCTGAGTTGGCATGCTGCCATGCTCCTGGTGTTCCTGGCAGTGATTGGGTTTCTGAGAAGGTCAGAAAGTTACTCTGGTAGATGACTAGCTATCCAGCACAGACTGGATATAGGACAGCCAGCACAGACGAGATGCAACATGCCAAGCCCACTCTGAAAGATGCTTCCCGCAAGCGCCTTCAGAAGGTTGCTGCTGTTGCTTTGACGCAAGCAGGCGTGCCAAAATGATGCTCAGTCAGCCGTGTTTGCAAACTAAATGGAAGCAGTTGTTTCAGAGCAGAGGAGAGACGTGGATGATGAACTTAAAGCTGCCAACTGCTTCCCACGCAGGCCCAGAGCAAGAAGTGGGCCTTTACCCTTGCCATTGACGATGTGCTCCTGGCACGTAAGGCTAGACCCGAATTGCAATGTTTTGCAACTGTGCGGCCAGGTGGATCCAGAAGCCAAGTCTTTGATAGAGGGCCTTCTGGACAGTTTTGGATGCCTCAAGACTGGGCACTTGAATGGAAGATATCTCGGTATGCCCTGAAAGTGCACCCAACCTTTTCCTAGGGGAAAAGCGTGCAGATGGCTTCTCAAGCGGTCGTGCTTATGATTTGAATCCCCCCATGGTTTGTCGGGTCCCTTATCCAGGACGCACACCCGGAGAAGCGGTTGACCGCCTCTCGTGCACTCCGCCATGAATGGGTGCGAAGGCGCAGCTGTTTTGCCAGTGATGCTTCGTCTTGCTGGTGCTCAGCAGGGAATGATGGAATGCCCCTTATAAACCATCCAACTTGTGGTTTCCTTTGAGGGTCAGTTTTGAAACGTAAATGAAACAGATGAGGACGATGACGAAGAAGGTGATGATATCAATCATGATGATAATCATGTCCACGCATCTCTTGCATCTCAAATCGGATGATAATCATCACGACGCATCCTCAGCATCACCAGCAGTCATGATGATCCAATCGGGTCGAGCGTCAGTTTTGAAACGTATATGAAAAGGATGAGGACGAAGAAGGTGATGGACGAGGCGAAGAAGGTGATGAGATGCTGATGATATCCGTGATAAACAAACCTGGTTGATCCTGCCAGTAGACATGTGCTGGCCTCAAAGATTACGACGATGATGATAAAGATTGTCCTGCGAGTAGTTATTCCCGTGCGCCTCCCCCTTTGAGAAGAAGGGTTCGGCGGAAACCATCAGGTTTTAGTCTTTGTTTCCATTTGCCAGGGTACCTATGTTTGACCCACACCCAGATGCTCGCGGTTCGCCTTTGATCGTTTCAACCCCGAGCGACTCAGGCGCTGGCGTCCTCCGGCTGGGGCAGCCCAAGTCTTCACGAAGATCGAGGAGAGCGGGTCTCGTTCAGACTTGCTGCCTATGCGCCACACATCATGGTTCATGCTGAATGGTGTCCGTGATGTGGGGTTTTGCGTTGTTTTTTGCCGGGCCTGGCCCAGCATTGATGCAAGCAAAGCCTCCGAGATTTGGACCAAGAGCAGGAGTTTTGCCGGGCTCCGCTGGCGAAGCGGCTCTTCGGCCGCTTCCTTGCCAGGTTTTTGGATGCAGGGCGCTGCGCTGAGAGGTGAGCCATGAGGGACTTACGGGATGGGCAGAGCTCAGGCACTACCTGCAGATTGCTGAGAGCTTTGGTGCACTTGACAACCAGGGCACCGGCACCTTGAACTTGAAGGACCCGGTGGCTGTGGGTCAAAAATGGGTATTCGTTTTGACACCCTAATTGGAACCAAGGACTAAAACCTGTGGTCACCTGTGCTCTTTAGTTTTGACCCATACCCGGTACGTGACATGTGCCCATTCCAAAGGAGGCAAATGCTTCAGGCGCAGATTTCCTTCCAGGAGCTGCAGTTGGCTGCCAAGAGGGCAGGCTCCTCCCCAGAAGCAGCAGACGTGGTGAGCGACCTAGTGAGCTGGATGCAGGGGCAAGTGCTCGTCGATCGCTTTAGCGAGGTCTTTCACTGGCTGGCGGCGGCTCACAATGTGAAGGACGTGTCGCTGTTCAGGACGCTGACTGCAAGTGCTTCTATGCTTTGTTTGGAAGAGCATGCAGGTTTGCTGAGACAATGGCAGAGGAGGCGACTCATTTTCGCACAGGGCGCCGGTGAGGACTTGTTTTGCGAACTGAGAGCAGGCAAATGTGGGGCAATTCGGGCAGAGAACTTCCGATACTCTCTTGACCGAGCGAGTGATCTTTGCTTCCGCTGACAAATTTTGGCTATCATGAGCGAGAGCTGAGTCGAGGGACCTTGCCTTGCAACTGGCAGGTCATCGATGGAAGGGCGCTGCGGCATGCTTTTGAAAGTCTGGATGACGATGGATCAGAGCAGGCAAGGACAGAAACAGAGAGAGAGAGAGAGAGAGTGAACGAACGAGCGCGAGAAAGGCCACACGTAATTTGTTGGGGGTCACGGAAGAACCTTCATGGAGCAGCTTGGGTTTGTTGGCGTCAAGTGAGGCAAACACGGGAATGCAAGTGCGCAACATTCAGGGACACATCAATAAGGCTCTACACAACAATGGCAAGATCCATCTTTCATCATGTATTACCAAATGCATAAGATATGGCAGAAAAAACCAGTTGGGCAAAAACAAGCGCACATCAGGTGTGGCAGCGTTCTGCACCACCTCCCAAACAGCACGCTGAATGTTCGCTATTGATACCCACACACACACACAACATTCCAGGCTTGAAGGCCATCCTTCTTTCCCACATTCATGACAATGATAGCGGTTTCGAGCCTGGGCTCTGTATGTTGAAGGTTTTGGGCTGTGTAGATGAAGGCTAGAAAGGGGCAGTCCCAGCCAGGAATAGGCGTCTTCGTCGCCTTTTAATTTCCTTGCAAACATGGAGTTGGGCAGTCCATTTTCATACTGATCGGTTTTGATTATGACTCAGGTGACTCCCCAAGAGCTGTACGACGAGCTGGTGGAGTTGGACAACCGCATCACCATTGCTGATGCCGCTCAGATGGAACAAAAACGCCTGGCTGTTTCAGTCCGGATTGTACTCTGAGCTTGAATCGGGGTACAAGTGAGGACTACATATAACCCTTTCCAGGGTGCTTGGTGGAACAAAGTTATCCTAGGTCTCTTGAGAGCAAGGATTGAGAAGTGAAGACGACTCTTTTTTTTCCATAATTCTGCCTTGTCTTGGAGTGAACCTGACATCAAATGGTCCCTGGCCAAGCCTGCGACCTTCTTGCAGCAGAGCCGTATGGAAATTTGGCGTGAGGTCGTGAAGCACGTGGAGGCGGCGGAGCTGGAGCTGGGCGAGGAGCAAATCGTTGCTTCGGCAGTAGGCGGTCGGTCCTCGGAGTGCCCATTGTCACTTGGGTGTGGGTGAAAATTAAACCACCGCGGGATCGCAGGTGTTCGTGCTTGGTTCCATTTACCAGGTTTCCATCTGACCCACAGTTATTCAAGGCAGTGTGCTAACTTGGAACATTTCTTCGTCCCTGTTTTCTTTACATGATTGCTGTCTTTTTCCCAAGCCGCTTTTTCCCAAGCTACCGGATCTTGCAGGACGACGAGGATATTGGTACCCAGGACACTGTTTGCTTGAATCACGACGTGACTTGTTGGTCAAGCAAAACTTCTTCTAGAAGAACCTTGGCATTCTGCGGGAAGATCGCATGGCCTTCCCAATTGGGACCCTAGTTTCGGGCGTTGAAAAGGACCACGCCATTGATTACAACGAGTTCATGCAGCTTTTCCCTGTGCGAGTGCAGCGGATGCGCCTACTCAAGGACAGGTTGTGCCGCAACCACCAAGCGTGATCTGACTGTGAGTGGAAGAAGGCACAAGGAAAGCGTCCTTGTATGCATGTCGAGACTATCGGAATTGCTTGACTATACTATATCTTGACGAATGGAAGCAAGCCAGCGAGCCAGCGAGCCAGCGAGCAAGCGTGCGAGCCAACAACTTGTTCTGAACAGATTGCGCACAGCATCTACTGTGCAGCAGCAACTCCCACGGCTCAAACCAGACTGCGAGTCAGAAGTTTGATCGGCTGGTACAATTGCTGGAGAAAACCTCAACGAAGTTTCGGGCCTGTGATACCCTGAAGGAGAGGTTGACTGTGTTTTGGCAAGCGGAGACTAAGCCAGCTTGCCAAGGTGCATGGCCGAGGGTTGTTTTGTGTAGATTGAGAACAGACCCTCGGGGTACTTGCAGCTGCCCCCCTTTCCCCTCTTTGCTCTTCTCTTGTCTTTGGATCCTGCAGACAAGCATACGGTTTGCTTGAGATCTAACAGTACGTTCACTTTGCAGATGAGAAACATATAGCATTGTTGAGGCATTTGAGCATTTTCAGCAAGCAGAGGGAAGAGGAAAGTCAGGCAAGAAGAGGAGCAAGTGATAAGGGCAAGGAGAAGAGCGCGAAACGGGGAAGGAAACGCGTGGAAGAATTCGGCGGAGCGGAAAGCAGCGAACGGCAACTAGCTGGTGGTTGGAAGGGAGCCAAAGAGCTGGGGGTATCCAAATTTGCTAAGAGGGAGCCTTTCGGAGCTATTAGGAGTTCTGCAAGGACATGGGAGTTCGGCAAGAAGCGGAGGTTGAGGGAATCATGCTTCCAGCGCCCACCTGATAGCCCAAAGTCTGAATTATCACTGAGGGAAACAATGTTCGGACGCAGGATCGCCTGCAAAACTGTGATGACACCTCCAAAGAGCTGTGCAGGTTGGGCAACCAAGTGATGCTGTTTGCGACTCGCGATAGAGAGAAATCCTCAAGTGTTCGTTTTTGTGCGAGCGCTGTCCTAGAGGCTCTTGGCGGACAGCACGCCTGCTATCGAACGGTGGCTCAGGACAGCAAGAAACTCCCTGCACATAGACTGGCATGATGCAACTTGATTTGCAGTCTCGTGGCACCTGTTTGTTAGCGAGCCAGGAATATAGAGACTACTACATTGACCATTCAGCCCCGGCCTCACTTTGGCAGCGATCGCCTCTATGAGCATGCTGTTGCAAAGTGCATGAGTTTCTCGAAGACTCGCATTCCTCATGGCCCTTGAGGGACACAGATCAAGCTGTTGCCATGGTTGCCAGGGACTTGGCATCCAAAGTCGTGGACCCGCGGCACGTGGACACCATGCAGGAGGCGCCGACCCCCAGTACTCCAGCCGCAGCGGGGTGCTTTTGGCATGGCGAGCTGCGTCCGGGAGGCTGCCAAAGCCTTGAAGAAGCAATTTGCCAAGCTTGATGAAGGCACCTCCAGTCCCGTTTTCAGAAGATGGTACCAAAGAGTTAAGGGCCATGAAGCAAAGCTGCCAGGTTTGAAGGCCGCACCGGGACCTGCAGATCCACAAGAAATGATGGTCAAGTACCGCACAGGCAAGGGTAAGAGCCAGGAGCCTGGATGATGGCCTGCGTGTTCAAAGCACATGCCAATCCACTCAGCTTTGAGGGACCCCTGGCATCCGAACCCCTTTTTCCCATTTTCAAGGCGAAGGTAGATCTGATTTGTCCGGCTGTCTCATAGCCCAATAGCTATCCAGGCCACGAGGGTTGGTGAACGCAGCTCCGAGGCTTGAAAGTCTTTGGCTACAGCAGCTTTGTTCAGGAGATCGTTAGCCATGGAATCCATGGCTTGAGTCGGCTTGAGCTTTGACATCCGAAGCTGCGAGGACATGGCGCTGATCGACAATTGGCCCATGCTGATAGCGAGCGAGCGCGAGGCTGAGCATTTGTTTTTTTGGTTGCTTCGCCTCCCGGCGCAATTTTCCTCGGCGCAGTCAGAACAGGGCAGGGCGTGTCAAGGAAGCAGTCGTGGAGTGTTTGCCTTGCCGGGGTGAGGTCTAAGCGCAAGCTTGATTATCCTGATTGTCGGCTCTTGCAAACCAGCAGTGTATTCGAGTTCGTGGACTGAAGAAGGGTGCAGGACGAAGCTCCTCCGGAATCCGAGTCTAGCTCTGCTCCAGGGCCTTGCGAGTGGCTAGCGTCAACGCGATTGGCTTTTCCCTGAGTCAACAGACATGCGAAAGGCGAATCTGCGCGCGCAGAGAGCCCTGCGCACACTTGTCTCCGAACACAAAGCGGGCCCGCCAACTAGACGGCGATGCTCATGGGTCAACCGCAGCTCTAGCTTCGGACCAATGGCGAGCGATCCAACGCAGCCGTTCTGCCACTCTGCCGCGTCACAGATCTCCGGGCTTTTGCAGGTCCTGATCATGCGAGCCACAATCAAAACCCGGGTAGATGCAGGTTAGTAAGGTGCAGTGCCAGCCGGAAATAGTTGCGGCCGCCTTTCTAATTCTTTACATGGTTCTGGGTTCACCATTTTTGTACCAGGTTTTGAATGTGACTCATGTTGTGCTCGTGCTGGACAGGAAGGCGAACAAGGCAGCAGCACCTTTGAAAGAAACCTTACCGTGTGTAATTTGAGTTGACGTGAGCTCACGTTGCCAAAAAGAACTTCACCGCTTGGAATGCGGCGCAGTTGCGCAGCTGAGCAAACGAGCCTTTGTTGGCTAATGTTGGACCTCCTTTAGGAATAGTACCCTGTATTGTAGAAACTTGTTTTTCTAGTTCAGGATCCTGTGACTGTTTTAGGGGTCCTCTATTGTGGAAAGTTCCACCCCCCCCCCCCCAATAAATAAATACAAATGACATAAAATCAATAAAATAAATAAATCCTAAAACACAGAGCTTCTTTTTTCACTTTCTGGATCTGCTTGGGCTCAGGCAAACAACTCCGGGCAAACATTAGAGAATCCATTTCTTGAAGTGGTCTCCAAGCCATCAAATTCGAGATAACTTTTTTACAAAAAAGTACGGGCAAACAGTCACACAAAGAGAGAGGGTTGCCCACAAGAGGCCCTGATCCTCTCTAATGTGACTGTTTTGGGGTCCTCTTTATTGTCCATTTCGGGGTTGCTTAAAAAAACGGTCCTTGGCAATACTAAAGTAGAGCTGGCAATACCAAAGTAAGTACTGGGAGTCTGAGAGTCAGCCTTGGCAATACTAAAGTAGAGTTGGCAATACTAATGCAAGCACTGGGAATCTGAGAGTCAGCCTTGGCAATACTAAAGTAGAATTGGCAATACTATCGCAAGCACTGGGAATCTGAGAGTCAAATACTAAAGTAGAATTGGCAATACTAAAGCAAGTAATGTCCCTCCCAGACCCCCAGGACCTGGTTCCTCTGTTCCAGGGAGGGTAAAGAGGGTCCAACATGAACCTTGCAGCTTGAGTGCCGCCTGCCAACCCTTCGTGTATTTCGCCATCCACGCGTTATGCGTGGCGTGTATAATGGAGATGTGGACCGTACTAGTCCATGAGGGCACAGGCTTGCACCTGCACGCCCGGACGATACTGCACCAGATCGAAGGCGTCCAGAGATGCCGCACTTTGTCTGCGACAGTTTTGGCCCTCATATCGAGCCAGAACTAGACCTGAAGGATGATTCAACCATCAGCATAAAGATGGCTTGTTGTCGCCTTTCAGCAACATACAGAACTAAAAAGCTCGCATCGAGCCAGAAGTGGACATACAAGAGCTGGGGTGCTGTGGGGGTTCAATAGTCACAAATGGCTTGTTGCCACCCTTTCCGAGCACCTCCCCTTTCCAAGAGAAGCGGTCGGCGGATTGTTTGCAACACTGTAGCTTTCAGTCTTCGTGTAGCAGCAGTAGTAGCCTTGTTGTTGTTTTTCTTTCCTTTCCCGCAGTTTGAGTGCGTGGGTGTGTGAGTGCAAGGATGCTCAGGCAAGGCCCAGAGGCAGTTGCCTTGCATTTGCATGAATAGGTTCTGGCACGAGCATGCCACGTAGTTGTTGAGTTCTGGACAATGGCTCTCGTGTACCGGCACCATCTTTCTATGCTGAAAGGAGAGCACTTTGCATGAGACCATCAATTGAATTGCTCAACTGCTTGCGCGTTGCTTGTATCTAAGGGGCAGGAACATGAAGATGGCGCTGTCAGCTGGCGGGACAGGATCAGATTCAATCGACAAGTGGAAGGCCAGGTGCAGCATGCGCTTGCGTGCTGGACCAAGCAACGTAAATGAGCAACATGCCGCGAACAAACGAACTTGATGACTTGGCCACCCCTGCCAGTTGCACGAAGCAGCAGAGCAAGCTGCCAATAAGATCCACAAGCTTTTGGCAAAGGCCCAGATCTCAACTCGGGACGCTGTGCTTCTTGAGTGGCCCGTCACGCCATCTGCCATTGCTTAAGGTCAGGCTGCAGCTGGAGGAGTGCTCTGGCGCAAGCGCCTTTGAGTTGAACTGACCCTGGATCCTCAGGTACACATCTTTCTCAGAGGTGGTGACTGCCCCCGAGGCTTTGATGGTGGGAGCCCCAACCGAGCACGAGAGTTGAGCGCAAGTTACGGAGTTGCTGCCGCGCCATGGAATTTGCCTCATGGCTCTGTGCTCGCCAGGCTGGCGCAAACCTGTCTGGCCGTGGGCTCCCGCCCCGAATGGGAGGCGACGAGGAGCGGCAGAGTGGGCTTCGGCCTGGCTTGGCGCCCCCGCGTGGCGCGTGGACCAGCGCCAGAAAGTGGAAGGAACTGGTATCAAAATAGAGGTACCCTTCAAAAATGGTGGCTTTCCCTTTGGTTTCCCTTGAAACCAACTTCAAAAAGAATGGGCCACTCCAAAAAACGACACACCCGCTACCCTTGTTCGCGGAAATCAGGGAGGCGTGCCTTTCGGCTTGCTTTCGGGGAAATAATCGCTTTAGGAGTGTCTCTATACTTCCCTAAAGGGATAGGTCGTTGAGAGCGTTCTCCAAATGGTCGCGCAGTCCACAGCGAGAGGATGACGACGAGCCGCGGGAAGCCATGGAGGATGGCTTAGGCCAGCTTGCGGATTCCGCCTCTTTCAGAAAACCGCCAGATGCGCAATGCGAGGCTTGTGCTGCGTCAGCGCGCCCGGCCTGTTTGTATGGAGTTTATGACGGAAAGACGCATTTATTTTCCAGGAAGAGTCCAACAGCAGCGAAACAGACGCAAACACACACACACACACACACACACACACACACACACACACACACACACACACACACACACACACACACACACTCACACACACACACACACACACACACACACACACACACACACACACACACACACACACACACACACACACACACACACACACACACACACACACACACACACACAGACACACACACACACATCCACACACACACACACCCACCCACGCACGCACGCACGCACGCACGCACGCACGCACACACACACCCACCCACCCACACACCCACCCACCCACGCACGCAC
>CAUJNA010001178.1:6914-103072 GCA_963377175.1 Effrenium voratum
TGTGCGTGTTTGTGCGTGTTTGTGCGTGTTTGTGCGTGTTTGTGCGTGTTTGTGCGTGTTTGTGCGTGTTTGTGCGTGTTTGTGCGTGTTTGTGCGTGTTTGTGCGTGTTTGTGCGTGCTTGTGCGTGTTTGTGCGTGTTTGTGCGTTTGTGTGCGGTTGTGTGCGATTGTGCGTGTTTGTGTGTTTGTGTGCGTTTGTGTGTGTTTGTGTGTGTTTGTGTGTGTTTGTGTGTTTGTGTGTGTTTGTGTGTGTTTGTGTGTGTTTGTGTGTGTGTTTGTGTGTGTGTGTGTGTTTGTGTGTGTTTGTGTGTGTGTTTGTGTGTGTGTGTTTGTGTGTGTTTGTGTGTGTGTTTGTGTGTGTGTTTGTGCGTGTTTGTGTGTGCTTGTGTGTTTGTGTGTGTTTGTGTGTGTTTGTTGTTTGTGTGTTTGTGTGTTGTGTGTGTGTTTGTGTGTGTGTTGTGTGTGTGTGTGTGTGTGTGTTTGTGTGTGTGTGTGTGTGTGTTTGTGTGTGTGTGTTTGTGTGTGTGTTTGTGTGTGTGTTGTGTGTGTGTTTGTGTGTGTTTGTGTGTTTGTGTGTGTTTGTGTGTGTGTGTGTTTGCGTGTGTTTGTGTGTGTGTGTTTGTGTGTGTTTGTGTGTGTTTGTGTGAGTTTGTGTGTGTTTGTGTGTGTGTGTTTGTGTGTGTTTGTGTGTGTTTGTGTGTGTTAGGGTGTGTTTGTGTGCGTTTGTGTGCGTTTGTGTGTGTGTGTGTGTTTGTGTGTGTTTGTGTGTGTTTGTGTGATTGTGTGTTTGTGTGTGTGCGTTTGTGTGTTTATGTGTTTGTGTGTTTGTGTGTTTGTGTGTTTGTGTGTTTGTGTGTTTGTGTGTTTGTGTGTTTGTGTGTTTTTGTGTTTTTGTGTTTTTGTGTTGTTGTGTTTTTGTGTTTTTGTGTTTGTGTGTTTGTGTGTTTGTGGTTTTGTGTTTTGGTGTTTTTGTGTTTTTGTGTTTGTGTGTTGTTGTGTTTTTGTGTTTTTGTGTTTTTGTGTTTGTGTGGGTTTGTGTGTGTGTGTTTGTCTGTGTGTTTGTGTGTGTTTGTGTTTGTGTGTGTTTGTGTGTGTGTGTTTGTGTGTGTGTGTGTGTTTGTTTGTGTGTGTGTTTGTGTGTGTGTTTGTGTGTGTGTTTGTGTGTGTGGTTGTGTGTGTTTGTGTGTGTGTTTGTGTGTGTGTGTTTATTTTTGTGTTTGTTTTTGTGATTGTTTTTGTGTTTGTTTTGGTGATTGCTTTTGTGTTTGTTTTTGTGTTTGGTTTTGTGTTTGTTTTTGTGTTTGTTTTTGTGTTTGTGTGTGTGTGTTTGTTTTTGTGGTTGTTTTTGTGTTTGTGTTTTTGTGGTTTTGTGGTTTTGTGTTTGTGTTTGTTTGTGTGTTTGTTTTTTGTGTTTGGTTCTGTGTTTGTTCTTGCGTGTGTTTTTGTGTTTGTTTTTGTGTTTGTTTTTGTGATTGTTTTTGATTGTTTTTTGTGTTTATTTTTGTGTTTGTTTTTGTGTTTGTTGTTGTGTTTGTTTGTGTGTTTGTGTGTTTGTGTGTTTGTGTGTTTGTGTGTTTGTGTGTTTGTTTTTTGTGTTTGGTTCTGTGTTTGTTCTTGCGTGTGTTTTTGTGATTGTTTTTGTGTTTGTTTTGGTGTTTGTTTTGGTGTTTGTTTTTGTGTTTGTTTTTGTGTTGTTTGTGTGCTTTTGTGTGTTTGTGTGTGTGTTTGTGTGGGTTTCTGTGTGTTTGTGCGTGTTTGTGTGTGTTTGTGTGTTTGTGTGTGTTTGTGTGTGTTTGTGTGTTTGTGTGTGTGTGTTTGTGTGTGTTTGTGTGTGTTTGTGTGTTTTTGTGTTTTTGTGTTTTTGTGTTTTTGTGTTTTTGTGTTTTTGCGTTTTTGCGTTTCTGCGTTTTTGTGTTTGTGTTTTTGCGTGTTTGCGTGTTTGCGTGTTTGCGTGTTTGCGTGTTTGCGTGTTTGCGTGTTTGAGTGTTTGCGTTTTTGCGTTTTTGCGTTTTTGCGGTTTTGCGTTTTTGCGGTTTTGCGTTTTTGCGTTTTTGCGTTTTTGCGGTTTTGTGTTTTTGAGTAATTGCGTTTTTGCGTGTTTTGCGTTATTGTGTTTTTGCGGTTTTGCGGTTTTGCGTTTGTTTGCGTTTGTTTTGAGTTTTTCGTTTTTGTGTTTTTGTGTCTTTGTGTTTTTGTGTTTTGGTGTTTTTGTGTTTTTGTGTTTTTGTGTTTTTGTGTTTTTTGTGTTTTTGTGTTTTAATGTTTTTGTGTTTTGTGTTTTTGTGTTTTTGTGTTTTTGTGGTTTTGTGTTTTTGTGTTTGTGTGTTTGTGTGTTTGTGTTTTTGTGTTTTTGTGCTGTGTGTCTGTGTGTGTGTCTGTGTGTGTCTGTGTGTGTGTGTCTGTGTGTCTGTGTGTCTGTGTGTGTGTCTGTGTGTGTGTCTGTGTGTGGGTGTCTGTGTGTGTCTGTGTGTGTGTCTCTGTGTGTGTGTGTGTCTCTGTGTGTGTGTGTGTCTGTGTGTGTCTGTGTGTGTGTCTGTGTGTGTGTGTCTGCGTGTGTGTGTCTGTGTGTGTGTCTGTGTGTGTCTGTGTGTGTGTCTGTGTGTGTCTGTGTGTGTGTCTGTCTGTGTGTCTGTGTGTGTGTCTGTGTTGTGTGTGTCTGTGTGTCTGTGTGTGTGTGTCTCTGTGTGTCTCTGTGTGTCTCTTGTTGTGTCTCTGTGTGTGTCTCTGTGGTGTCTGTGTGTGTCTGTGTCTGTGTGTGTGTCTGTGTGTGTCTGTGTCTGTGTGTGTGTCTGTGTGTCCGTGTGTCTGTGTGTCCGTGTGTCTGTGTGTCTGTGTGTCTGTGTGTCTGTGTGTCTGTGTGTCTGTGTGTCTGTGTGTGCGCACGCTCCATCCATCCATCCCCTCTATCATCCACCACCCAGCCATCCACCCATCCATCCACCCACCCCCATCCCTCCATTTTTTGAGGTTGAATCAGTCATCAGTTGCGCGCCTGTACTTCCACCTCTGACACCGCAGCCGCTTCGGCAGCTGACCCCGTTTGCTTCATGGCCCCAGCCTTAAGCGCACACATTCACTTGAGGCCTTGCGGCCTTGACTGAATCTTTCTGCGGTCAATCACACAGACTTGGGATCGGGCCTTGGATCCAAA
Source organism: Effrenium voratum (assembly GCA_963377175.1). Taxonomy (NCBI): domain Eukaryota; class Dinophyceae; order Suessiales; family Symbiodiniaceae; genus Effrenium; species Effrenium voratum. The sequence continues at coordinate 10,066 of CAUJNA010001178.1, forward strand.
CAGGTCCCCCGGCTGAAACCGAAGTTGCCTGCCAGTGACACAGTGACACATAGCAGTTCCCATCCAGTACGGGAAATGGAAATCGCTTTTCGTGAGGGCACCTTTGAGCTGCCATTTGGACGGTTCCCCGCGAGACAACCCTGAATAAATGCAAGCGTGCGGCAGCTTGACATCATATCGCGAGATTGGGTTCGTCTCCAAATGCGCTATAGAACCCTCCAAATGGTAGGTTCAACCAAGAAAAGGGCACCAACTCAAAAACGGAAACACACCCAACTGCAGCCTGCTAATTCGATTGGCCCTGCCAAGTTCAACAGCCCGTCGCCCAAAACGTTAAAGGTTCCAGCCCAAACCTCCAACAAAAGAGCAGACAAGGAAACGCATGCCAGGTACGGAGTCCAGTTCGCAGGACCAAATTACATGCGCCATGTGAGAGGCGCACGCACTAAAGCAATGCACCATGTGACACATGTGACACTGCCAGCGCCGACCAAGCCTCTCAATTTCTTCAGAAAGAGTTCGGATGCCTGGCTGCCCATGGTGCACGCGCACCTGAGCGCAGCCCTCATACAAGGCCTACTCTCCCTCTCCCCCCCTCTCTCGCAAAAAAGATAAATGGAAAGCAACTGTTGGGCCGCCGGCCGCCGCCAGCATCGCTGGAAATCCCCACTGGTCAATGGAGAACCCGGCGGCCTTCAAGGAAACCTTCCAGGCCACGGCAAGCAGCCGGGCCACCGCCTCAAATACGCGGGCTCGAGCTTTCTAAAACCATACCAATTTGTGAGCACTCAAGTGATATACTTTCTCTGCGCAAAAGGACAGCCCTCTCTCATGTGTGGGGCTGACAGGGATGGGTCACATCCGGACGCAACGGCCAATGTAAGCAACCAATAGAAGCAGACCTCGCGCTTCTTAAAGGCGCCCCATTCTCTCCCCCGGAGGTTTGCCAGCGCCTGGCGGCAGATCGCGATGTTTAACGACTGGGATGGATGCGACTGCAACTAAGCAAGTGGTGTCTTCTAACATTATTTTTGTCAGAGCGTCAAACCGCAATGGCCTGTGTTCGAACCCATGCCCGCGTTCGGCATCAACCGCGCACTATCTTGAATCAGTGGCAGGCTTTCGTGGACAAAACGTTGCCTGGTGAGGATTCTGCGCACTAACCTTTACGCACTGTTAAAAAGCAGAACTTCGTGGCCGGCCTTCTGAAAGTCTGGCTTCGTGCTGGCGGCCCTCAAGGACCTCCAGCCGACCGTTTCTGGAGTTGCGCACCGAAAGCCTTGCAACTTCAGTAACGTCAGGCGAATGGAATGTCCTCCTAGATTTGTTCGGAAATGCGGTTGCGGCGCGCTCCGGAAAGCAACGGAGGACTAACAATAATACCGCCTGTCTCTTTACTGGGGCACAAGCTCCAGCAGCACCTTTGCCTTGGACTCTGAGGCCGGAGACGCTCTTCGAGCTTTGAGCGAATGAGCCTCTTCCACGCTGAAAGTCTTCTCCGAACGCCTGCAAAAGTCATCCCGTCGGCCAAAACCCTGTTGTAAGAAAGGGTTTCTTTTCCCGCAAGCTGAAATGGAACCCCAAAAGGGGGCGCACAAGGAAATTCTTATGGATCGGTGTTGTTGGGCCCGTCTTAGGGAGAAGGCAAAAAGCCACCAGCTCAACAGGCCTAATGCTTCTAGCTTGTGGAGCATCCCTCAGAACAGGGAATCTTTCACAAGCAAGTCACTGGCTCTGAGTCGACCACAGGCGTGAAGCTTCTACCTGAGGATCATTCATTGCCTCTGCTCATCCACGAAGCCACAAATAAGGTATTCGTCTTAAGTCGCCGGCTCATGTTATTCGTGGTTTGCTTGCTTTCCCGAAACATGAGCTCAAAGCCATCCTAGGTGTCTACTCGTGTAGTGATTAGTGGTGTCAGCCATCCTGACAGGGGCGCAGCAGGAGATTGAGCTTTGTTGCAGCTTGGAACTTCTCACGTGGAAAAAACAAGCACAAGTTGGAAAACTCTGGCACGCCATTTAGCTTGCGCCCGAAGTAGCTATTTATCTAGCTTAATAGCTAACGGATCAGCGACCCAATGGCACAACCAGCTACCTGACCTAACTGGCGGGATGGCCTACTCTTGGACTTGCCAACGAACTAGCTAACATCTGGCAAACGAGCTTGCCAAGCAGGTACCAACCACAGGGCCAGCTAGCAAGCGCGCAAGCTAACTCCAGAAAACTTACCAGGCACAAGGGTTTAGCGGCGACGGGCCACTCGCTGTCACAGCTCGACGCCACTCGCTGTTTCGCTGTTGCAGCTCCACGCGGCAAACCAGCCACACGATGGCCACACGCTGCACCGCCCAAACTTTCCAGACCAATCTCCCAGAACTTCCTCAAGCTGCCCAATTAAAAGCGTGGCAGTTCCCGCGGGCTCACCACCTCGTTCGCGCAAGATGGAGCAAGCCCGAGACATGTGTCTGATCCTGAACTTACGTGGGCTGGTCGCACTGCGCGCGTTGTACGCTGGGTCCACAAAGGAGGCCAGGCAGTCGCCTCCTAAGCTGCCGCAGACGGCGGCAAAGTCGGATTTGGCTCATGCCACACACAAAAAAAGAGAGCGAACCCAGCCGCGTACACATTAGTGCGCCCGGTCGCAGCACGCCGGAGGCGAAGTGCGCCCTGTTCGTCCTTTGCGGCCCTGTTGCTGTCGAGTTCGCGCGTCCTGGTTTGAGCTCTGCTCGCCGGTCTTTTGGCTTTTTGCGGAGGCTTCGATTAATTGAATTTCCTTCACTCTAACTGCTCGCGCGCGCCGCTTCGCTTCACGATTGTCGGAGTTCACTGAATTCCTCAGTCAGGTGAGCCGAGCCTTTCAGGCCGACCTTACCGTTCGCTAGACGCTGCTCTCCCAAAAGCCCTGCCTGCTGACAGGACTTTCGGACACGCGCGTGTCTCGGCTTTCCAAACATTCTCACTGAGCGTTCTGATTTCTACCACCAACTTGCCGTCCAAGGAGGCCCGCGCAGGCTCTCTGCTCTTGCGCGAAGGCTTACTCCTTCCGCGCCAGTCCTGCATCTGATGGGCGGCGGGCTACTAGCCTGGTTTCGACTCCACGCTTGGTTTCCCTTGCCGCGCCTTCTCTCTGCTCCTGCCACGCCGTAGGAACTCTGCAGGACAAGACCAGGCTTGCAAGCAGGACAGTTGCCCAACTGCCAACAAGCCAGAAAGGCTGCCGGTTTCGTTCCGAGTTGGGCGTCCGTACGACCACTACCAGGAGACCCTCAACGCTGTGTCAGCCGCGGGCACGAAGGTGAGACGCCTTCTGCAACACGCTTGGGACTTGGCGCAACACCTGCAAGGGCGAACACGAGTCAACGCCAACAAGCGGAGCGCCCTCGTTCTCGCCCATGTTCTTGCCTCGCAGGCGCCGGAAGCCACCGCAACCACCTAACAAAAAAGGAGGGCAGAACAGGAAAAAGACTAGACCCGCGCAGAAAGAAGCCACAGAGACGGCCAACAGAGCAATGTGAACAGGCCAGGCCCCACCAATTAGACGCAACGCCGCAGAAGAACAAACCAGCCCAAAAGGGCATCTACGCTTGAGCGGCAAAACATTCATAAAAGCTTTGCAGGCAAAGGCGAGGGGGGGCATTTAGCAATTCTAGGTCAGAGTGTGCCCTTTCCATGCGCATGTGCAGCCAGCTGGCACGGCTTCACACATCTCATATCCATCCACCCCAAGACCACACTCCCCGTGACAATTGGGGCCTTACAGAAGGGCTCACTGACTCCTTGCTCCGTCCACAAGGTTCCTCTTTTGCGGTGTGGTTCATCAAGCCCCAACAATCCAACGGCTGCCTGACTTGCAGTCTTCTCGAAGGCCGAGAAGGCACCGCGGCGCCTGCTCATGCGGCCTGCAATCAGCCAGCCTGGCACTTTGGACACAGCTTGGCGGGGGGTCCCAATTCTGTTCATCTTCAATGGTTGGCTAGACAAAAGCCACGCGACCTGGTTGCGCCTGCCTCTCTCGCGAAACTCAAGTGGACCAACGCCGTTGGCTGCAGTTCACCGTCGCGCTCAGCTTGAACCCGGCGGCAAACACGAATAATTGCGAAGAGCCAGCCGTGCTCAGCATGGCAATATGTTCAACACCAATGCCAAGAAGGTCCAAAATTCCACCAGTTTTCAGCGCACGCCGCAGGCCACAGGCGCAGCACGCGAACCCCGCTCGAGCATTGCGCACACACCCCTTTTGCACTCTCCTTTGGTAAGCAAGCGCCCAAAGCTTACTATTGCTTTCGTGCGTTACACCAAGACCTGTGTCTTGTTTGCCCACATGCTCACAGGAGGAAAGGCCCTGTCCTGTCAGGCACAGGCAACTTAAGTGCTTGCAGGCGTCCTCAAGTTTGAATGCCTCAAATCGTAAATATGCCTGCAGCACCTTCGAGAAAACTACTTTCCGATGCGCATCTGAGAGATAGCCACGAACTGCCCCAACGTACATCTGGCAAAAGATCTCAAGCTTGGCATCTCAAACTCCGCGCGTCGCGCGTCGAAACTCATACCAAAAGGGAAGCCCTGCAAGTGTGAGGCTTCACAATTCAAAGCATGTTCCGCGCATTTGCTGACACATTCTGCCCGCCAGATGCGCCAGCAAGCACAAGGTCTCTGTCTGAGTGCAGCCATCCTCGCCAGGGCATGCAGCGCTTCTCCGGCAAAGTCACTACAGATGTTTTCCCGACAAGTCTTGGCCTCGCTGCAGGGCTGAAGGGAACGATAGTGAAGGGGCCCTTACAAACTCATCGCCTACCCAAACCACGCCCTCGGGTGGAACGGAATCGAGTCGGTCGAAGTTCCTGCCACCGCAAGGCACGTTCGAAGGGCGCTAAGTCCTGGCGGACCACTTGGGCCCAGTCACGAGATATATCCTCCAAAAAAACAGACTTCAAAGTAACCGGGAAAAACAAAAAATGCATGTCTGTTGAAGGAGCTTGCAAGGAGTCTGGCGGTCGAACCTTGGGTCAGTCCTGCAGATCCCCAACCCCACACTGACCACGCACGACGGCAAACGTTGACCAAACCTACAAAGCAAGCTGAACACGGCAAGGTTGAGAACTTCCAGCGACGCTCAGTGAACCCCGCCCCGTCTGTGGATGAGGCGAGTCGTTGCAGCCAACACAGCTACTTGGACATTTGGGGGGGAAACTAAACAAAACATCACGGCCCAACATCAACCGTCGGCGCCCAACCCCCCCCCCACCCACCGCTTTGTCCTGCTTCACCATTTGCGGGCCTTCCAAGCTCGTGCTTCGCAGAACAAACCTCAACGGCCACAATGTCCAATCACAAGGGCCTGCAACCCTGACAGGGTTGTCCACAGAGAGCTTGAGTAATTTGGTTTTGTCTCTCGCGTGGAATCTCGTTGCTTATTCGCCCTGCGTAAATCCTATGTTGCCGTAGAGTCCAATCTGAGCTCCTGTTGGGGGTTGCTCGCGCTTGCGCCCCCAAGTCTTCGTGAAATTTCCTGCCGTTGTAATCATGTCTCGCCCTGGCGCGATCTGGGTCTTCTTCTCCACCTACAACCCTGAAAATGCCCAAGGCGCAAATGGAATTACCTTCCTACACTTATCTCTGAGATTTCCCGCCATCCAATATTTCATGAAGACAGCTTACGACGTAAATCCTTAGAGATACGCAGGAAATGGGGCAACCCACCAACATCTTCCCCTCTTTTCGTTTCCGCCACACTCTGTCCCTAGGAGTGAATCTGTTGGGGTCACAACAGTAACAGCCAGGATGGGATAATGAAAGCAGAGAATTAGAGCAGAATGAAGCGGCGGACACGCTGTCTTCTGTTTGTCTCGCCAGGCATTGTTCTCTGGGTTCTCTTTCCTGATCATTCACGGGTATATCTTGAAAGCGGTTCATCTCTGACATCATCCCACCTCCTCCTCCCTTTCACTCAGTGACCGTTCATTCCGGTCATTCCTCTCTTCATCCCACTTCTCTCTTCGTTCGTAAGTGTCCATGAGAGATAGAATGCTGCGTGTGAGTGAGATGGCACGCGACACAAAGAAGAAGAAAAGAATTGGGTGGAGAGACAGGGAGCGTGAAAGGGACGGATGTCATTCCAGCGTGCGGGATGGCCTGATCACTCTCTCCCAAGCATTTTCATTAGACACCAACACTTGGATGAGAAGAAAGAACGCATGTCCAAGCTTTCTTGTGTTTCTTGCTTGGGATTTCATAAGTTGCTTCCAAGCGGTTCATCTCTGAGCCAGGAATGCAACTGGAAGAATATAGAATGAAGATGACCGGAGAGATGGTGAGCGGTAGGCGAATGAGAAAGAGGTGTCATTCACTTCTCATTGATGTGTCTCTAAGGGTTAGCGGTTGGAGGAGATATCTCTTGATCAAGCGAGTTAAACGTGAGGAAGAGGATCCTAGCAGAAAGGCTGTCCAAACCCATCTGTCCCTTCCTCTCTTGCCTGTCTTAACTCGCTTCTGGGCTGGTCTCCTTCCCCCCGTTTCCCACTAACTTGACAATGTGTGAGCACAATGATGAAGAACGAGCCCATCCCCGCGCCCCCCCTCCCTGGCCACTTGCACCCGTCAGGAAATTGTTAATGGGTTCGTACACCACCAACTTCAGTCATGAAAGCGAGACAATCAACTCAAACAAAAGCGAAATGGTCAAGAGCGCTAAAACGCTTTTTATAATAGAACTATTGCTTTTGTTAGCATTTCATGTTTAATGCTCCTATTTCTTTTCCTTTGTCCCGTCTGGTCTCGTTCTCCTTCCCACGGAGTCTCCAATCACTGTCACAACCTTTTCATTCATCCGCTCGTCACCATTTCACCTGTCTAATTAACCTTCCAGAAATTTCAAGGCAGCGAAGGGATGAGGAGGAAGGAACGGACAGGAGGTGGACCAAGAGATAGGAAAGAGAGAAGAGAAGAGACTTCAGAGGTAGGCAAGAAGGAAAGGCCCTTCATCTCTTCCACGTCCTTTCCTTTCCTCGCCATCATTGGTTACCTTGATCAAGGACTGACAGGTAGACATTGGTGGGTGCTAGCTCCAATATAGGTCCCGAGCGAGCAGAGGAAGAACAGGTACAGTATTTTGGGTGAAGATTTGTAAGGAATAAAATTGATATTGTTTGCCTTTACGATTGTCTTATTATTTACTATCATCTCCCTTTCATTTGTTGAGATTAGTCCAGAGAAAGGAGACGATTTAAAAAAAATCGCAAATGATTGCCCCCCTTTCGCGTGTCTACAGGTAGTTCTCTGTGACCGGCCCTTCCTTGGCGAGCCACAAATGAATGGTTGCCTGACATCCGTGGAAGAGATAAAGACTCAGGACCTCTCAGCCAAGCTGCTATGACGTGAGGAACAGAAAGCGTGTGAAGGATTTCTTTCTACCTCCAACCGCTTCCTTCGGCCTCCACAATCTGGCGAGCGTTCATCTTCACAGGCGGAGGGCAAGTCTCCGTTCTCGTCGCCCGAGTCTTATTGGTGAGAACAAGCGGCGGTTTCAAGATCCGGCCCATTTCATCTCGTCGCTCCAACGACTGCGTGACCGCCTTGGGCTCTGCCGGTGGCAAATTCTGCATCCACTGCCATTGATCTTGAGCAGTTCAGCTCTCGACTTGTGAGGCCTGTAGCACTTTAAGAGAAGAAGGCTAATTCGCGCTGGACCTTGACTGCGCTGACCATCGGCCTCCCCAGCTTCCACGGTCTGGACCGTTCCCGGCCTACTCGCAAGCCGCCGTTGTCGTAGTGCGGAATTTAGCTCGCTCGTAGATGATGAGGAAGGCGGGATCAACTCGCCAACATACGGGTACGGAATGGCAGTTGCCCCGGCTCCCTCCAGCCAACTATGCTTCCTTCCCAGGATCCTCACGCCGTTCAATCCTCCTCCAACTCGGCACCTTGCTGCGTCAACTCGAGAATTTCGTCAAGCATCTAACGCTCCAAGGAAGACGCCGGTCTCAACTCCACTGCACACTTCGTCACATTGCCTTTGTACGCCACATAGCACGCCGCTGGCACTCATCCACCTTAGGTTGCCATCACAGTCGCTTGTCCATGCGATCGCCGAGGTAGCACTTTCTTCTTGCGCGCTCTTCTCTCAGCGACCTTCTGCTCCCGGTAAAAGTAAACCGTGTCAACGTTCCCCGTGCTGGCGCCTTTCTCGAACGAGCCAGCCCGACCCTTCGCAGGCTCTTAGAATCGTGCGTCCACACCATAGCTATCCCAGCTGCCTCCTTGATCGCCGCCTGCCTTGCCAAGCCTGGCGAGCTTTCAACCAACGAACGCTCAGCCAGCCTCCGAACTCTCGTGGGCGCAGGCCTCGTTCGCTGCTCCGACGATGCCCTCCATGTCTTCTCTGCCAACTCCAGCAAACTGTAGCGGCGTGTCGCGCGTGTCCACACACGTCTGAACTTTCTGATCTGTTTTTGAAGACGATCTCTGCCCCACCGCCTCAGCGCTCTTATCTTCAAGGACTTCCACCACCAGGAACCTTGACACTTGGTCTCCTCTGCCGCACGCGCAAATTCGGTTGAGACTAGAGCTTGCGCTAGACGTAGCGGCGCCCCAACCTCTGCACCGCCATCCGTTGTTCGTGCGCAAGTGTCTTCCCCGTCACCTCGATGTAGTCCTCCTCATCCAGTTGTTCGCGCCATTGCCAGATCTTGTTCAGGCTCTTCACCTTCCTGCTCTAAGGCCGAAACGTCGTGCTTCCACGTCAAAATGTCTTTCTCGAACTCTCGGCAGCATTGACGATGGATAATGTCCTGGCCCGCCGATCAGTAACTCATGTTCATGGCCACCAACACACAGGTGCGCTTCCAACAACTCGGCCACTTCCGATGAGGACGTCCCAGCTCCACGAGATCCGAACTGATTCCTAGCTGCGCTGCCTCTTGGGCTTTCTATGACTAAGCGTTGTCCTTGCTGTAGCGCCTGCTCCGCTTAGTTCACCGCATAGTACATCAACCGCTTGGCGCTTTGACGCCTGACACTTGCGCTTGCTAAAGCAGAACCTTGCTCCCACCGTCATGGGCGCCATTACCGCGTGTCCTTGCCGAGACGCTTCCTTCAGGGTCGGCGCCGCATCGGTGTAGATTTCTGCAATCAGAGGCCGGTCTTCACCGTCCACCGGCTTCTCGACCGCAGCCCACTTCTCACACCAGTCTTTCAAGGGAATGGCGGGACGTGTTCGTCGATCCTCCGCCATCTTCTAGAGATTCCATCATCTCATCCGTCCACGCATGGGTTCTGCGATGAAGACGTCTTGCCCCTGCGCGACGTCCTGTTGATGCGGATGTCCTTCGTCTCACCCCGCTCTTCTTCTTGGACAGCGATTCCCCAGGCGGCCCCGCTTCACGTCCAGGTCATCACTCGATCCTGGTCGATGTGGAAGACCCCGTTTGGCGGCCAAGGCCTTCACCTTTGCGCAGTTGCGCTGCAAGCTTCACAAGCTCCATCTATCTTCAGCTTGGGTATGCCACCTTGAGGTTCAATGAAACCTCTTTCGCGCTCCTCTCCTCAGTAAACGCCGTGATGAGCCTGTCTTGTTTCTGGACAACGACCTGCAGTCTTAGCCGTTTTGCCAGCTGCGCCGCATTCCTGCGACACACACGCACACACACCCCGAAGCCAACCACACACTTGAGGAGAATAGGCTCGTGCTGACTCAACGAATCCTGTTCCTGGCAAAGCTGAGCCAAAGTGGTCTCCGCTGCGTCCCATCAGTTCCCAGCGTCTCCGCAACCTGAAGCGGAGGGCAAAATCGACCTCTTCCTCTGCGCTGGGTCTTTCTCATACTCCAGCTCATCCGAACTCCAAACCCCCCGCAGCTGCCCGTCAGGCAACCTTGAAGCCTCCCAAACTGTCACCTCTGAACGCTAGCGTCGAACCCTGAGTCGGAGAAGCCCCCGTCATAGGTTCTCTGCCCGTCATCGGCTATCCTTGGGGTCGTCCGTGTCCTCCTCGTAGTGCAAGATGAAGCGGCAGCGCACGAACGCCGCAGATATGGCGGAGAAAACCTCTTGTAAAGCACAACAAGTCAGGCTGCTATCACTGCTATCACAAGTGAAGGCTGCCCAATTTTCCAGGAATGCGCACGCACCGCTAGCTCAAGGCCTAAACAGCCAGACGGGCGAAGACGCAACTGTACTTCACGCGATGACCGCGACTGCCACGCGCGTGCCTTTCCTGGAAATCGAGGGAGATGCCATAAGTTGTCTTCATGAGAATGCTTCCATCTCCCGTCTACCACTTCGGCAATTCGATTTCATTCTCTCGGGAATTCTCCGGAAAAAGCGAGAGACAGGTGAATGAAAATAGAATATAAAATGCTAATAAGATGAAAACCAAGCAAGAGGTTAATCTATAATAAAATCATTTTGGCTCTTCGTCATGAACGCTTTTATCCTTTGTTTGGCATTTCCTGTCCATTGGATGTCTCGGCGGTATTATGAATGAATCCTTATAAGAATACAATTGGAATACTTCTGGAGTTATCCCTTGTATAATAAATTGTCTCATCTTAAGAATTCTCCAGCGACATCTTCCTCTTTCACGAAACAAAACCTGCTCCGCTACCACAAGGAGTGTCCAAGTGATGGAGTATGAGGAATCGCGTGGATTTACTGGCGTAATCACTCTGGGTAAATCCTACCTAGAGGCGCAAACAGCAAAGCCCTTTTGTCTGAATGCTGTGAGGTAGCAAACAAATATTGACAAAGAAAGGCCTTGAGCCAAAATGCATGAAGGTCAAAGAAGGTCAATCAGTCTAAAAACACACACACACACACACCAAGGCCCTGAGGCCCTCAGACCGCAACACATGGCGCACCAGATTCCTGAAGACCACGAGTTTCAACTTCTCCTGAGCAAGTAACTCCCGTTTTCGCAGTCCCGTTCGGCCAGGCAAATGGTTCGCGACACAAAGGCCGAAGCAAAGACCAAGTAGGTGCCCAGATTGATGAACTCTGCTTCCTGACCAGCAATCATTGAGCCATCCTATGGCATCTCCCCTCCAACAGTGCTCCAAGCATACCAAACAACCATCCAGAGATCACCCTGCATGCCTTCCAACCCATGCCCATTAACGAGCTATCCCGCTGAGCGCGCCTGATGCTCAAGTTCCTCCGGTGCAGATGTCGCGCATGCAACCACCAGTGTAAGTATCCAAACCTCTGGCGGCCATGTCTGTGACAGCGCATTTCGCTGATCTCAGCGATGTCTGTGCCTACTGTCCTGATGCCTCAGCGATGCCTCTCAACCTCAAGCCTCTCTGTCCTGATTGAAGCGTCGTACGTTTCCGGTGGCCGTCGCAGCGACGATTCCCACGAGACTGGGCAAATGGTCAAATGGTCACAATGCACCAAAGCCTCGTTCAGGGGTCCAAACACATTCCATTTGATTGTGCTAGACAAGACCTGTAGTTCGAATGGAATAGCCACGCTTGCATGTTCAGCTTGCCCGTACCGATATTTGGTGGCTTGGCTTGGAGAATGAGGAAAACCACCACAGCAAGCTCTCCACAGCACTCCGCATAAACGAACAAACCATTCCGCTTGTCTCGCTCAGGCACCTCCCCAAGCCATTCCGCTCCAGTAGGCCTGCCAGCTAAGCCAAAAGTGGAGGCAATATCCCCCATTCGGACAAGGGGCGAGTCCGGACTTGACCGAACCTCGCATAGAAACAAGTCACTCGTAAATTTGTGATGGCGCAAGTACTTCTGGGAACCAAACAAGTTTGACCAAGCAGCTGAAACTACGACAACTAGTGCCGAGTGGGACAGAAAGCAGCACGTTACCTGCATGCAACTGTTGTCCTCGCCTTTCGTAGGATAATGCCCAAGTCTCAGTCGACATGGAATGAGGTAAGACAGAATCCTGGGTCCGGTCAAAAGTCTCACACCAAGGATACATGGAAAGCTGACCAGGATGAGATGGCTTCGGCCCATCTGATGGGTCACTTAGCTCTCCCCAGGATTGAGGTCAAGCACCTGCGACGATTGCCCCGAGCCTGACGTGCAACAAAGGTTGAATCCAAAAATGGGTTGTGCATTGGCGCGAGTGCTGACAGTCGCAAATGCAAACCTCCCTCGCTTTTCTTTTGCCCTAGCGGTGCTGTGGTAGAGCTTGGTGCGATGCATACAAAATCCCGGGATGCCAGAAAAGATCCTCAGTTGAGCAAACATCTGCATGCACAAATCCAGCCTGGCAAACAGAATTGCACCTAGGCGCCGCCAGGTAACTTGCTCCCAGCGCCGCGCAAAGTCTTCGCCCCAAGGCAACTGCAGAACGGCTTGAGACAAAGTGGCTTCATCTTTGCTGGATAGGCAGTAGGGCGATACTGCAGACACTCCGCCAGATGTGGGCGTCCTTTGAGGCGCCGTCCTTTGAGGCTCGGGAGTCAGCTTTGAACTGGCAGTGACCTCCACCATGCCTCGAACCGAGCGGGTCAGCTCGGCCTTCAAGCGATGGGGTCGCAGTTGGCTTTGAAGCAGCTCTGGCAAGCCATTCTCCACAAACGCCCGCATGCGCTCAGGATCCCGCAAAGCCGCCAGCGCGAAGCGCTTCAGGATCTCACGTTCCAAGTCTGTCACTGCACGGCTTTCACCCGTGAGCAGGTCTTGGCCACGCCGCGCCAGGTGCGGGGCATCGCCTGCAAAAAGGGCACCCAGCTTCTGCACTGCGGCCAGAAGCCCACGCCGGTCGTTTCTCCTGAAGGCCTCTGCTAGCTCTTCCACGCCACTCAGAGCCTCCGGGCCTAGCTCCGAGACCTCACGGCCACGGCCCTCACGGCCACGGCCCTCACAGCCTTCACGGCCCACGGAGAGGCTCCGGTGAGCTCGAGAAGGCGCACCCGAAGATCCAATAGGAGGTCGCAAGAACTGTGCAGATGAGCTCAAATAGGGATATCCGTCGATGCTCCAGCCATGCGCCCAGCTCTTTTCAGAGTGCATCACGCTTTCCTCCCACCAACTTCTTCTAGCCTGCCAAGTTTGAACAAAGGGGTCAGAAACAATTTACATTTGCTGGCAAATAACTCAGAAAGGGGTCAGAACGTTTGAACGGTCAGGACACCTAAAGGAAGCAGGAACACCAAGGGTCAACACATCACGGTGCTGACAATCCATAAGCTTGCTACCACTTGTCCTTGGGCTCATCGTCCGCGGCGCCATTTGCTGCCATTCGCGAATTTGCGAAACACCAAAAGCTAAGCAGCTAAGCAGCTAAGCAGCTAGCCATCACCACACCGAGCAAGCTAGCTAGCTACTTGACCCTTCGAGTCGGATTTCACATGCGAGTCAAGTTCGCCCTGTGCCTTGGGAGGGCACAGCGCTAGTGCCTTGCGCAGTTTCTCGTCCGCCTGCATGCTAAGCAAAGGCAAGGCAAACGCAAGATCCAAAAGCAAAGCAAAGATTCTCTTTGTGAAATGCAAAAGCGTAAGGCCTCCTCTACATTTCCAGCCATGACACTGTGCTTGCCCCAGAGGAAGTACCTGGCTCCAACATACTTAAACCAGGCCCCCCCCCCCACAAACCGCTCCGTTGCCCGAGATCAATGACATCTTCGCACAATCACCTGAGCGCACAGGGTGACCAACAGAGACTTGGGCAGCTTGACCGGGTCGAACCTCAGACACCAAAGCAGGACAACGGAACATCCCAGACCCGTTGGAAGGTCCGGCGCTTCATGCTTGGCGGCAGCCCCTCAGAATTGCATAGGCGTGAAGGAAAGACCCGTGATTTGGAGAATCTCGCAAAGAACTCATGGGCCAAAACACGGTGCCCCTGCACCTTTGAGCGTCCCGCTTACTGTCGCAAGGACAAAGCCGCATTGGGAGGCCTGTAATCCATCACAGGCCAGCGTGGCAGAACCTGACCATTGCACCTGCCCCAGGCTGCTGTAGAGGCGAATCAGCTCGCAGCAAATGACCAACGCCCCCTCACAGGGACTGAATGTCTGAAATGTCGCTTTCTCCCAGTCTCGTTCGCCCAAAACTGTCTAGCTTCCTTTTGCCTTTTCCCTTTAAAGAGCCTCCAAATTTGGGACATCTACCTTGTTTCTGGATTCTAGACGCAAACCGGCATCCGCACCTCCCTGCGGTCTTTGTCCTGCTGTAGCTTTGTGAAGAGTTCACGAGCCACCTGCACCGTCTTTGGCACTCGCCCAGACTGTCTGATTGGTTGCTGCAAACAACCCTGATCTATGAACAAGAGAAAGCGTAGCACTTCTGAACTTACATGTTCAGTCTTCATGTCCGGCTGGCCAGTTGCCAATCAATTGAATTGCAACACATGAGGCGCATCTCGCAGGAATCTTCCCACCTCCACCATTCGTTCGCGAAACCTGTCATGGCTGGGTGCTGCGAGTCAGGCAAAGGCATGCCTGGCCTTCGAGAGCCGTCCTTATCGAGTTTCACTGCAAGATGCCTAAGCTCAACTCCAGGCCTGAACTCCTAAGGCCTGAACTCCTAAGCTTGCTTTAGCTTTCCTTTCCTTTCCTTTTGGGTGCAACTCCAGGCCTGCTCTGAGCAGCCAGCCACAGCCTCAAGTTGTGTAAGGCGCTTGTGACAGGACCAACAACATCAACAACATCCTAAATCCTGAGCTGCACGCAAAGGCATCAGCATCCAACGAACCCTCGCAGTCCTTTCCATGTACCTGTCAAAGTTGCGTGACGGATTCTAATTCACTGAGTCTGACCTGCCTGCTGGACCACTTTCTAAGCATGTATAGTGTCGCCTCCAGCCCTGGGCGAGCTCAAGACGCTCCGAATAATCTGCCCACAGTCGAGATCGCAATCAAATGCGCGCAGATTTCGGATTCAAGCCCTCTTCAGTTTCGCCAGTGCAAGCCATCACTGCCGAGACCTCGTCATTTGCCTGGGGCAGGCGTCATTTGCTTCATTCTGAGCGTAAGCAACATCACTATGGGCGCCTCTAAGCGTGGCGCGAGGTTTTTCGTAGTCGTCTGAAGCCTCGACAAGTGTGATTGAACATTGTGTGATTGCTCTATGACCTGCAAGCATCTAGGATCCAAACAAATTGTACAACCCGATGCCATCGTAAGCATCACAAAGCTGCAAGAACTCGTGGCCGAATCCGCTCCCTGCCCACAAGTATCGTTTCCAGACTGATAGGCAAATTTCCTGAGACAAACTGGCACAAAAAAAGATGGATGTGTCCCACAAAACGTTCTGCCAAGCCTGTCATAAGTCCGACGGATTGCCATGCCGGCCAGATGTGCCCGGCATGTCGTACGATTCTATGTTCAATGTGCAATGTGTGTATGCGCGCGCATGTCTTAAGTTTTTTCAAGGCCTTACTGAAGCGAATGCAAAGATATGTTTGCTTGGAATGTGGAGCCTGTCGCTGAGCGTGCCTGCGTCCATGTGTGTGTGTGTGCATTTTTATTTGTGCGACATGCAAGGAACCTCATTTCTCCTGAAAGACGGAAAGTTGGCAAACATTTCCAAGGTCAAGCGAATGTCCAAGTTCAGCGTATCGGTCGTGAAATATGAACCTTCCACCCACTAACATGAAAACCATGCTGTGACTGGTGTCGTTGTTGGCATGACCAACGGGTCACGGTTTGTCAGAAAAATGTCCGAAAACACATTCTTGAGTTCTGAAAGCATCCCACCCATTGCTTCCAGACGTAGCTGGCATCCTGGCAAAAGTGGCACAATTTACATACATAAGAAAAGCCCACACTGCCCAAACAAATTGACCAACACGTTCAATCAAAGTGTGTCCGGCAAATCTGCCAAACACCCGTTGTGTGTGTGGTCAACCGATACGTTGTCAACTGTTCATTTAAACAAGTTTGGGGTCGAGATCTGGGGGGGGGTAGATTTGCATGGTGTTCGTTAAGTTTGCCCTTTCTACTACAAGACATTCCGAAATGTTATAAGCCAATTTTGCGCTTTTTTGGGCATGTCTGATGATAATGTGCTCTTAATTTTGCTGCGAAGCATACTGCAAACCAGTGCGGCAAACAACGGAAAGCGGTTGGTTTGTTTTGGGTCAGCTCGCCCGATGGCGAATGACAGTCCCGAGGGTAGTCGGCCCAACAGTGTATCTGGAAGGGGCGTGGCATCCAGAGCAAAAGCTTGAATAAATTCGTCTAGGTGTTTTTTATGGTTTGCTTGGTCTTAGGTGGGAGAGGGTTGAAGGTACGCACGGGTGTCTTTGTGCCGCGCGGAATCCCTCCAGAGCAGCGCAACTTTTAGTCTGCAAGTGCGGAACGCAAGCCACAGCGATCCGGGCAAGTGAAAAAACTGGACGCAGAACACGAGAAGCCGCACGGAAGATTTCTCGCCACCTGGCGGGCAGCGGCGCACAACGATTCTGTCGAACCAAACGAACTGATAAGAGCCACAAGCAAGCTTTTGTTACCGTGAGTACTGTTGCAGGCCGCTGTGGGTTTGCATCTATCTGTTTTTGTGCTAAAGTAAGAGTATCAACTTCTTCAATTGTATAACCAGTGCCTTATGAACCTGCTGCATCTGCTAATTCTTGTTTCGTGGCATAAACATTGCTTAGAGTTGATGGTTCTGTTGAATTTATTAATACTAATTCACTTGCTATAATTCTGTTTGAGCCGTCCAGTGATAGTGTTGAAAACAAAAGTATTATATAGTAGGTTATACAATAATTGTATTTTCTCTTGAACCAAATATACCTTTATTTAATGCATTGTGTTTCTCCTGCTTCTGTCCCCTTTAGTCATTTTGCAACAATTGGTAACGCTGCGCAATATTTTTGTACGTTGCATTCTTCTTGGGGGTGGTGTGTTCGCTATTGTATTACTTTGTTGCTGTTGTTGCGGAATACGTTGCTCTTCTTCGCGGTGCGCTACTTCATTGTATTCTACCTTTTGGGGTTTTGCTATTGGAACTGCTTTCAGTTTAGGCTTTATGGGTTTAGATTCTAATGGTCCTTGGCAATTGCGTTCGTGACTGTATCTGTAACTGCGTAGTGTTAATGTTTTTTGACATTTTGGACAGGTTATTTTCTTTTCATTGCGTGTTGAGTGTAGCGCACTCATTGCTTTGTATTCAATGTGGCTGAGCACGCGTTAAGTAGAAAAATTGCCACACTGACAAGATCCATGGCCGGGGTCAGCAGCTGAAGCCGAGGGCTTGCTCCGCAGTGTCATGATCGTGGCCAGCTGGAGGCGTTCATTTTCGTTCGCAGCTGAGTCAGAGGAAGCGTACCATCTCTTGCTGACACTCGCCCGTGCGAGAAGCAGGGCCCGCGAAGCCGAAGAGGAGACCGTAGCCGCCGCGTCACCGCTGATGGGCCCTACAAGCCTGGAGCTTGGAACACCCTAGTTTGAGCTCCATGAAAGGGCATTTATACAAGAAGCTGCTTAGTCTGCAGGTTCATTCAAAGCTGTGTGCAGGGCAAGCAAAAGGCAGATCAGTGAAGAAGTCTGAGGAGCCTACATGTTTTTGGCAAGGCGTCGCGTGTCTGCTTGTCCGTGAAACTCTGGGCTAGCTGCAAATCATGCTATCCACGATTTCGCTTAGTTCAGAAGGTGTCCCAACAACGCCAAAGGCCTTCCATGCCTTAAAAGCGTCAGCCATGGCCCTGCACAAGCGCGTTTCTCAGCAGTTGTCATCAAAATTGCCTTGGCTGGCATAAAGGCGCGGGCTGTGCTGATGGGTTTCCGCATTCGTCGGCCGTGACGCGCTTCGAGTTTCTCAAGCAAACGAGTTGGTTAAGGCATGTTGCACTGCTCCTATCTTGAACCCAAACCAGACCACCCAAAAGAACAAAGCAAGTCCGAAGCGGCCGCAGTTCTTTTAACCGGGATTGCTGAAAGTAGCACTGCTTCCAGGGCACGGATGCGCCTGGAGCAGGAGGTGCGTTGACCCCCCCTTCAGTGTTTCAGGCAACCCCGGTATAAGCGAGCCATCTGGGCCGCCGGCCTCATCACCCCCCCTTCAGAGTGGGGTTGCACCTGGCAGGGCAAATGTCGCACGACATTGCATTTACATGCTTATGAGCATTTGCTGTTCTGGGACTGCTCATTTTCGCCAAAGCGGCTTGCTGTGAAGCTGCTGACAGATGCAGCCAGATATTCTGGTTGCCAGGGCGATGTCGGGTCGCGACGCCTGTTGGAAGGCAGCAAGGCTTGTCTACACGCAGCTGGCAGCAGCTGCTAGGTGTTCCGGGCGCCAGGGCGCATCAATCGGACACAGCTGGATGCTGCCTGACAGCGCAAGGCCTGCGAGGCTGAAGCGTACGCGACTCTCTGGGCGATGGCTGAATCGCGCTCGACCTCTGTTTAGGTCGTCTGCCCAATCATTGTTCCTGCCTGGAACATGTGTGGGCTGCAGCAACACATTGCGCGCATGCGCCCAGAAGGCTGTGAGCTGCACGAAGAGTTGCAGCGGCCAAGAAGTCGTGAACAACTTGTTAAGGCTTGCTTCTGTTGCCGAGTTATCAGTGCCTGAAGGCATGCTGAATGAGTAGTGCCCACCACCAATGTGGCTATGGGTGGCCTGCAGCAGTGCCAACTGTGCCAGCGTTTCGAAACATGCGATGTAGCGCTGTCCAGGCTTGACAAGGCAAGGCCATACTGCCCGTATGTCCTGCATGTTTTAGGTTTAACCACTTGTGATGAAGCGATTGCCCAGCCACCTATACCTACCAAGTCGCAGCTGGTGCGGCCGTGCCAAGGGCTGAACTGGCAAAGTGCTGGAAGCACGAAGCTAGCCACGTAAGGCATTGCTGGCTCGACTTGGAAAGGCTAGTATAGGGGTTATTTGGATCTGAGACACGTACCCACGTGGGTTTGCTGGTTCCTCCATGGCTCCAAAAAACCTGGGCTCCTGTGGCCAATGTGAAATCAAGCCACAATTCAACATAGGTCACATCTGACTTGCTGTCTTCTGGAGTTGCCTGCGGCCATTTGAGTGTACTTACCCACTTTTTACATGCACTCACATCCCCAGAAAAGATACTGTTCTCGGTCTTGTGGGATGACTGGCACGTGCCACTCCATGCAGTTTTCTAGTTCCACTTGTAGGGCGATTTTAGCAGCAGTTAATGAAATTTGCATTCCTCGTCTCGTCGAAGTAATTGCTTGGTCTCTTTCTGCCGCACTGGGTCTACATTGCAACCAGCTTGTTGTGGCTTGCGCCACAAATTGCATGCACAAGCGGGTATGCATTTTCTGAGTGTCAAGGAAATTTCGGCGCAGTTGAACGATCTGAAGTTCTTGCGCATTTTCAAGCTTCTTTCGTGCCTCCTTGGCCGCATGGTCGGCCAAAGCATTACCCATGGCGTGGTATCTGTCCAAATCATGGCGGATGTCTTGTATGTCTTGGCGCGCACAAATTTTGTGAATTTGTATGTCCAACGGAGTTTCCTGGCATCGACAGCACAAACGAACCAGAATGTCCATGTTTTTGGAATCGAAGTACTTACGTGCATCCGGTTGCTCCAGTACCTGTTGGAATTTAGACACAGCATGTTGAGAGTCACTGTAGATTTCCGCACTTTGTACGCCTTCGGCAATCATGAGTAAAGCAAACAACTCAGCTCGGTTTATGGTTCGTTTACCTGGCACATGTCCACTCTGGCATACTTGAAAGCTGTTGGGTAGCACCATTTTTATGCCATTCTTGCATGAAATGGACTCGACTTTCACTCAAGTGGCATTTATCGACAACGATGGCCCAAGCTGCATGTCTTTCAAGATGTCCCGCACTGACAGTGCAAGACCCGTCCGTGTAGAAAACGTGCCTGTCTCCAGGTGGCAATTGTAGATTGGTGATCGGCCATTCCATGGCTTGCCTGAGTTTATTTAAACGTCCCTGGTACGGGCCCCAGCTGGTTATTTGCCCTCGCATTAAGCAAGTATCATTGTACGTCTTACCGTTGTAGGTTGGAGAAACGTTGTCTGGCCAAGCAAATTTCGCCCATTCCATCGCCTTTACGAAACCTTTCTCACGAAAAGTGGAGAGCGCAGGTGTGCCATACAAGGATTCGTTAAAATCACCCGCAACAATGACATTTGGTCCTGCAATTGAAGCCCGCTGCAGCACATAAGACAAAAGTACGCCTTTGGTTTCTGAGTTGTGGCCTGCAAAAGCATACACTACCAAAATGCACGCCGGCACAATTCCAATCCACACCCACCTCTCGATGATCCTACAAGATGCTTGAAACTGCGGTTCAATTTCAAGTCTAGGTTCCCTGGATTTGAGTTTTGTCCAATTGGGTTGGTTTATCTGGCTTGTGTTTCTTTCTGGCTTCCTCCTCCTCGCTTCCCCTGGGCGAAGGTCTGGTAGCCTGGATGGCCTTCAGCGTTTCCTGAGTCTGCAATTGCAATGCATCTTGCAAACTTTGAGAAAAGCTCGTCTGCATGGATGTTTTCAAGCTGTTGAGCTCACTGGTGAATCTGTTTGACATGACACGCATGTCCTGCGCATGCTTGGTTTCTACTGCCTTGACTTGCTGGTGCAGTTCATCCCGCAATGACGCAAGATTGTTTTCCACGGTCGTCATACGTTGCGACACTGCAGATGAACTCGCATCTGAACTGGCTTGGTTGCCAGGCGCAGGTATCACTGTGGTCTTGGCCGTCCTGGACAACATTGCCCATGGATCTGCACCCTGCATCCACGGATCAGGTGTGTCTGCACTTGGATTGGATGGCATTTTCGCCTGGCCTGTGGAAACAACCAATGCACTCTTCGGAGCATACTTGGACGGGAGTTCCCTGACGAGCACAGGCAAGTCATTAACCACCACGACATCATTTGGTGGCGCTTGCTCCGCTCCTACTACCCAGGTGGTAGGATCCAATTTTTTCAAGGGCCGCATTTTCCACGTAAGCGCGATGGCAAGCTCCGAATGGGATTCACTCGTGGTCGCAGGAGGCAATCCCAAAAGCTTAAACACCTGCTTGATCGCAATTCGCTGTGTATAGGGCTCTAGTCGCAAGACTTTCCACGCGTCTGCTGCATTTGCATGCGCAGTGCGGAGGCCTGTACCACGTGGCGCGCGAATGTATCCCAAGTGGGGAATGTCAGCCACTGCCTGTTCAAACTGCGCTCGATCGGTGAGCTTGGTCCAAGTCACAGTGAATGCATCTGATGGCTTGCCTTGCTCATTCTGAGCAGCCACATTGATCTTACTGAAGCCAGACTCCTTGAGGAGTGCGTGCAGTTTGCTCTCAGGCATGCGCATGTAGATCCGCATGGAATCCGCTTGGGCAATCGGGCAGCGTTTGCCTTGCTGCCTGAAACTGCGTCCCGAAATTGCACAAATGTTGGACTTCACTTCATCTGACTGAAATCTTGCAACAATGGCTTTAGCCGGCATCTGCAGCATCTGTTGACACACGTCTCCCTCATAGTCACTTGCAAAAGCAGTCGCATGACAAGTGACCACTTTGTGCTTGACCACTGAATGGCTGGCCATGGAGACTTTGACGGGTTTCTGTCCGAACTGGATTAGCAAACCTCGCAGCACAACCTTGTTGCCACTTTTATCCTGGGCTGGAAAGTGAATGCTTTGCCAAGTCTGCTGTATCCTGGCTGCATGTTGATCGCCATCCAGCACGATCGCCGCCAATTCCTCCTTTACGGACAATTTCGCGTCCAGCCAAGGTATTGCCGCACTCATGCACGTAAGCACAACGCCAACGGATGTGGGTGCAATCTCCGTAATCACCTGGATGGGTTTGCCACCATCCCCTTGAAAGTAGTCTGGTAGCAAGTGGTAATCACTTGCATCTACCACAATGGATGCCCGAGTATCGCGTCCAGGCTTAGGCGGTTTCTGACGCTGACCTTCATGCTTCCCTTTCCCTAAACCTTTTGGCTTGGTCTCATGGCATGCTGATTCCACATTGTTACTTTCAGCCAAGTTCAGCACTGCCTTGAATCGCTGATCCAGTCTGGCACTTGACATGCAGTCACGGATGGCATCGTCTCCAGCAGCTCGCAAAAGATTGTCAACCATTTGCGACACCTTATGAACTGGATATCCTCCATCTATGAGCGTTTGCGCCAATTGCGCTTTGGCTGGATTTTGCACTCCACCTGCAACCCCCCGCTGGAAACATCTGATGACTTTCCCCTTGCACGCACTGGCTGTTTCGTCCATCTGAAGACTTTTTCCATTGCACCTCACTTCTTGCAAAGATTCATAAGCCGCTCCTACAAATTCTTTGACAATGGATCCTATTGGGGTGTCATGTCTGACAGTGATAAGATGTGTCCTCCCACCTGCCCAAGCGATTGCACACTCAATCCAAATCGAGTCACTGATTGCGATTTGCTTTGGCTCATCTTTCGCTGCGCCACTTGCCCTTGACCTGTCAATTCCACACTTCACAACGCAGTCCGGACACTCTGCATTTTGAAGGCTTTCACAAATCTGGATGGCCACACAAGTTGCCCCGGCTGTTGATGCTTCTTGCACGTCTCGGACGATTTTTTCAATGGCATCCCTCGGCACGCAAGGCACCGTGATGCGCAATCCTAAAACGCAGTCTTTGGTCTTATGGTCGATGGAGTATCCATGAAACCGCATGAGCTGGATAACCTGCATTATGCATAGCAAGTCTCTGAGCCGTTCTGCTTGCACAAAAGCACGCTGGTGCACTCACGCTTGCCTCATCTTCATTGGATGTTGGCCCTATTGATGCGCTGACTTTCCAGCCCAAACACAACAGCACTCGCAACACACCCTCGTCTTGAAATTCCTGAAGCCTAGCCCACGCCCTTTGGCATGTTGACACACTTCGTAGGCCGTGGGCTTGCAGCTCCCAACGCACAACTGACTCTGGCGCTTTGGGATGTTGACGCAAACCTTCACACGCACACTTCATGCGATCACTGGGCTGCGCAGGCAATCCAAACATGTTACACTCCTGGTCATGCATGTTTTCACTGAGCGCCATGCTGAATGGTCGATCGGAAATGTACACTTCTTCCTGAGTCAAGACGCAATGCAGATTCTCACAGCACACGGGCTCTCTAGCAAGAAAGATTGAAGGGTCGATCGCATGTCCTTTGCTCGTTTCCTGCAAGACCGTCCCTATGCGTTGGTCCAAATTAGGATTGTCGCACCAAATGCCCTCGCCAGAATCGAAGGCAATGCGTTGCCACTGTGGCATGGGTTGAGTAGGGCTCAGATCTGGCTCACTCTGGCACTGCTCAATCATTTGCCCTGCAATGGCTTGGCACTTCTGTGGATCATCGGTGGGCTAGGCACAGACCTCATTAGAATGCCACATTCAGATTTGCGAGCGTCTGCACTATTCTAGGGACCTTGGTGGCTCTCTCAATGCATTCCTTCACTTTTATCCACATGCCTCCACGTTCTTGCACAATTTGCAGCGAATCACATCTTGGAATTTGGTTGCAGAGGAATGCCACCACACTTGCCGGGTCATGTTTCCACTTGCTGGTCCGTGCAGTGAACACTAAGGCATTGGCAATCACCAAGGCTGCGTGGACAGGCGAAATACCGTTACCCAGGAACGTGAACGCCTCGGTCTCCGGCAACCACAACGGGCCTACTGTTCCCATGATCGTGGATGCCTCCGCAATTGAAAGGAACCTCTTGTTTGCTCCTTGCTTGACCAGATGACCATGCAAGCCCTTCTGCTGCAAATATTTCTTATCCAGTTGGTGCGATCTGGTATACGACGCCATACTGCACCCAAAGATTTGACCTACAAATCTCCATCTGAATGCCTCAACACGATCTTCTTGCCATGGCTGCAAATGTGGCATGTACTGAATGTCCATGTACATGTTCAGGATTTCCTCGTCCACGGTTGCTGCACAACGACATCTTCCCACTTCAGCAAGTGAACTCCCAACTTCAGGCCCAAAGATGTGCGTGGTATCCAGGATGCGCGAATTGCGAAATATCGGCCCATTCTAGCTGATAACCACAGAACGCAAAGAGTTCGAGCAGTACTGGCCATGCCTCATGCACACGAATGCCCCTTACGTTCTTGAACAGCAGAAGAGGTGGTCGGAAGAATTTGGCCTTGAGCAATGTGTGTATTACGGCATGACCTGCAGGATGGTCAAATCCCAAAGCATTTGACGCAGTACTCCACGGTTGGCATGGACTGCTGATGGCCCATGCATCCACTTGCTCGTGCATGACATGCGGAATCCACCACTGCTCCTGAAGATCTCCAAGAATGGCCTGACACGGTTGGATCTCACCGCTTCCAACATGTTTCTCACTCCTGGCAGTACGTTGGTCGATTATTGCAGCATCGAAATTGATGGCATAACTGCGAATTGCATCTGCCCAAAAATCAATACTCCAAACCACACGTCCTGGGCTAACATCACGAAGTCCATGCAAAGCCCGATGCCATCCTCCATATCCTCCACAGAA
Source organism: Effrenium voratum (assembly GCA_963377175.1). Lineage (NCBI taxonomy): Eukaryota > Dinophyceae > Suessiales > Symbiodiniaceae > Effrenium > Effrenium voratum. The sequence goes on from CAUJNA010001178.1 coordinate 34,473, forward strand.
AATTTCTGCCATCAAGAACTCATCTTCAACCATCGTCCTGGACACAGGATGTGGCAGGAGAATGCAGTCTTGCGTTGATGTAATCTGGGCACCACACAGCATTTTGAATCAAAAGAACCTGGTAGCGCTGCAAGTCCCTGTGCCACAAATCTCCATCCACTCGGATCTGAAAGGATGTCATATGCTGGTGCCGGCAATTGGGGACACACTCCCTCCAAAACTGCTCATCAAGGCAGGGTTTAAGGGGTCCGTAAATGTCTGCTTCAATCATCACCGATGAATGACACGTCGCACACGGCACACAGTTATGGATCGCTATGGCAAATGGCACCGTTAGGCAAGGACACGCTCGTGTCACGAATGCTGATCCATTGAGCATGGATTTGACCTGATGCGCTGCTTGTCGTGCGGCATCTTGGTTGGCTCCTCCACGCAAACCTGTAATCCGCAGACGTATGACTTGCTCAGCAAATGTTCGCACTGGCACATCTTGAACTGCACTACCATTCACACAGGGCGTCTCCATGCCACAAGTGATTTGATGTTTTTCGCACACTTCATGAAGGGAGTCATCTGGATCCGCAGTAATCACACGTACTACTGTAGTCCACACCGGTGCAACATTATTGTCATGCTGAAATGCCAATGTCTGCTCCTCATCTTCCCCACCTGAATTTGCATCCTGTTGAACAGTCGATTGGAGGTTCACACCATGCGCCATGCGCCAATCCATACTTGCACCATTCTTGTAAACGAGTGCGAATCTGCCCGTTGCCTGCCAGAACTGTCCATGCTGTTGCTCAAATGCGTATTTGCAAAAATGCACATCGTTCCGGTTACCAAACTTGATTTTGCCAAATGTGGACAAATGCAGCGTCTCATTCGTGTATGCCAATGCACAGGCGTCCAGCGGAACCCAGATGGAGCCGAGCGTGTCCCCTGGCAAAAATTCAACCTGTACACACTGATTCTCAAATTGCAGGTCAACCACGGTACCTCGAGCATATCGATCGCCCCATGGTCCCGGGTGGACCAGGGCCTGGCTCGTCTATGGCCCGCCCGGCTGGTGATGCTATCAGAAGGGTCAAAAACCCACTGAACACAACCAAACCCAAACACAATTTCAACGTGGTTTTCACACTTGATGTCACGGTTCAATTGGTCATGCACGAACGGGGCAGCACAAGTACCGCCAACGCTTGAACCGATAAGGCTTGTCCGCCCACTCATTGTAGCGCCCTGGCAGGTAAGTCGGTTGCAGAAGAACTTTTTAGCATGCGCCCAAGAGGCGGCAAGCTGCACAAAAATTTGCAAAGAGGGCATGCTGGCTGTGCGTGGCCTGGAGGAGCGCCAGTTGTGCTAGTGTCTCGAAGCACGCGATGTAGCGCTGCGCGGGCTTGGAAAGGCAAGGCCACACTCGACGGACATTCTGCATAGTCCAGTTTCTGCGAACCACACCACTTGCGAGGATGTGACCAACACCTATGCCCACTAGGTCCTCTTCAGCGCAGGCATCTGCGGCTGGCAAGGCTTGCAACTGGGGCTGCTTTGCTAGAGGTTGCAGCCATTGCTGGGTTGGAATCGTGGGATGTTCTCAAGGCAGTGCACGGCGCTACCCGCGATTTCCAAAATTTTGGAACCTGCCGAAAGCCAACGGCTGAGCAGGCTGCTGCCCATTTTTTTGTCTTTATTCAAAGATTTCCGAAAGGCCGGCCACAATTGCGGCTGGATGGAGTGCATGGAGCCTGGCGGGCTACGAAGGGGCGTACAGCGGCGCCATCCAGGATCGCAAACGCAGATCTATGCTGGTGGCCCAGATAAGCAACCCAATGCGTTGCTCCAGCGGTTTGCCGAGGAACTTTCTTTTGCCAAGAAGGGTTGCGATGAGATCCTCTAGCTTGACCAGCTTGGTCTTCATGAGTTGGGTGGTATCATGAGCGAAGTTTATCTTCCAACCGCACCAGTGGAACTGTGCCTTTTTCCAGGAGATTGGTGCGGCTATAGCGAAGAATAAAGCCACCAGGGCGACATCTCCGGTGCTAAGGTTATCCACAAACAGGAATGCCTTGTGCGGCTGCCATGCGAGCATACCGTGGACCTGGCGCAGCAGGAAGGCGCCTGTGCGCTGCACCAGTAGGCAGAAAAACGCCCGCCAAAACTCTATAGCGAATTTGCCTTGGAAGGCGAAGAGCAGAAGGCCGTACTCGTCTGGACGAACTTGGATTTGTTCGCGCGCGGCCTTGAAATCGATGCTGGCACCAAGCAAAGCTCCTGGCGCGTACCCGCTTGGGTGGCCAATGCCAGATCAGAAGCCATTGGAAGCTAAGGCGTTCTGGCAGGTAACATCTGGTGTTCACCTGACACACCGTGCTATCCAGAACCAGGCGAGGTTCTTTGTTTTCGGCAAAGACCACATTCAATTTTGCAACGGCGACATTCAAGGGCCATTTACGCTGGGATTCTGCTACCGTCAAGTCGGTAGCGACTACCTAACTACTAGAAATTTCCTTATTTAAAAGGCTTTGTACGATTTCAGGCTTCTCTTCTGCTGTTTTCCAGTTGCCCTTGCACACGTCCAATTCGGGCAGCGTGGAGGCGTTGGGAGGCTTTGCCGGCCACTCCGCTACACGGCATAGGGTTCAAGGCGCCTGTAGGCACGCCTTCGAAAAGGCAGCAAGGCTGGGTCTGGGTCTGCCCATGACTCCAGTGCAGACGGTGGGGCTGTCCGTTTGCGGGACTCAAATCGGAAGGCGATTCGGCGCATTCCTGCTCTGTTAAGGGCGAATTCGTGGACCACTTGTGGAGCCAACGAGGCCAGGGCACGGGGTGGTCGAACACCAGTCTGCAATCGAACGCATGCCCGCACTGTTGCAGACAGGGAGTCGGCACGGCGGTTTGCTGGAAGGGAGCTGGGCGTCTCTGGATACGCGGTCAGGGTGCTGAGAAAGACCCCATTTTCGACAACTCCAGCAATGCTTGTGTGTGACTGCAACGTGCTGCCAGGGCTTGGATTGCATCCAAAGGCCCAGGATTTTGCGAACGTTTTACCATGCTGACAGGCGTCGACCCATACAAGGCTACACTGATGCTCGCGGAGCATGTGAAAATTAGCCTCTTCCAGCCAGGACATGGAAGAGGGCGGCTGTTCCCAAATTCCGATGCCTCCTTTGGAAACGACCGCAATGAACAAGGCTCTGCCCCTTTCATGCATGGCTTGGCTATCCTGCAGCCTCTCAACTGCGAGGGCTGCGCTGCGGCGTTCGGAGCGCTTTTGGGCCGCCGGGTCTGAGTTTACTCCTTGCAAGGCGGGGCCAGCATGATGAGGGCAATCAATGTTGACCAACACAGCTTGAGCAGGGCTTCGAAAACTGTGTTGTCGAGGATATCGTGTACCTGGTTGTGGTCCAGGTCAAGAAATGTCGGGGTCCTGGATAAGCATGAAGCGCATGTAAGCAGTAGGGCTGGTGTGCCCAGTCTAAAAGGTGAAAGCAAAGGGTTGGAGGTGCTTTTGGGCCGAAAAAGTGCGCAAAAGCGGCCCAGTCCTTCCATCAATATCGACGACGGCTCAGCCAGCGAGACCACGAACAGCCTGAGCGTAGCCTACGACGGCAACCGCCTCATCCTGAACTATCTGGAGCTGCAGCAGCGTCTCTGGCGGGCAGCAGGTCTTCGAGTTTGTCAGGATGATGGCATACAACGAGGTCTACCTGCGCTGCGCCCAGCTGGCCAACGCCAGCCGCGTGTTGGGCAATCTGGGGGACGACATCCTGTCCAAGATCACGCTGAAGAGCCACTGTGGAGACCGGCTCCGATGACGGGCACTTCATGGCCGTCAGAGACACATGCGCTTCCGGCTGCAGGCCTGGAAGGGCAAGTTGTCCGACTGAGGGGCACTTTTCGCGGCACTTTTCTGAGAGACCACACACCCACACTTGATGTGGGCCTCATGTTCGAGCAACGGGCTTGGGCACTATTGGCCCGCAAAGTTTGCTCTTGACTCAGCAACCTCGAGGGACCGAACTCTGCAGCACAGAATCAAAGGGCCTTATGGTCACCTGGGCACCGTGATGGCAAAGTATGGAGCGCAGCACAACTCCTCAGGAATCGTGATACAAGGTGGGACAAATGGAATACTGGGGTAAGTGCCGAAAGACTTGTGTCCACGGACCGAAACATTGCTATGCGCATAAAGTGAAAGAATGGTTTGAAACATTGAGGGGCGCACCAGCTGAGGCCTGCAAGAAAGACCAACAGCCGCCTCAAAAGCAAAAGCTCGGGTGAGCGAGTTGCATCGCTTGACCTCAACACAAAAGGTAGGCAGCACACGTGATCCAAGATGGGTAGCGAGGTGTGAAACGGAGCTGGCAAAATTGCGTAAAGTCTGTTGAAGAGGAGGCCGAGGCACAATCTCGTATCCCGGCTGGGGGTCCATGGCATATCTGGGCGCATCGCAGGTGCCACCTTGATTTCAAGGTACATTGCGCTGAGTTGAGATGCGGAAATCAAGATACAGCTCAAACCAAGTAATATCAGGTGATCCATCACCTTGTGATTCACTAGGCCATTGAAGTGCGGCAAGCCAATTTCTGAGCAAAGAGAGATAAGAAAATCCCCAAAAAGCAAACTCGGATTCAGTGTGGGGTAGCAAAGGGATGTCAAGCTTTCTGTACGCAGGGTCACAAAACCACAGCAGGGCTTGTGCCTGAGTGGATGTGATGCGCATGCCCAAGCGGCAGCGAGCAGGCTGGGCATTGAGATGTTGACTATCTTCTTTGCCCTTCGAATGTCTCAAGAAAGCCAAGGTGGCCTGTGCACAAAATTGCATGGTCATGCGAGTCTTTGCACGGGCGAGAAGAGCTGCACTAGCTTGCAAATCACTGATGAGTTCAGTGGTATCCAAGAAACCCGTGGCTCGAGCTGCATTGGCAGCCGTATCAGCCATTGCATTGCCAATTGCATGATACTTGGCAAGGGGTTCTGGAATAGCACAAAGGTCCTGATGCGCTTTGATCTTGCAGATACGTGCCGCCTGACAGACAGCGGCAATGGCGCATACAGCCAAAACGAGGTCAAAATTGTCAGCTTTCCAATATCGTTTGGGATCGGGCTGGCAAAGAATGTTGTTGACGAGGTTGACTGAATACTGACTATCACTGTACACAACAGCGTGGTTTGCGCCATTTCAGGACACAAGAATTGCTGTCAGTTCGGCACGGGCAACGGTTTGCCATAGGGAACAGGGCCGGTTTGTAAAACCTCGAAGGTTGGCGGTAGGGCGAAGTCGCGTCGGTTCCAATCCTGCATATAATCAACACGTTGAGTGTCAAGTGTGACACCCAAGCCAGCCATGCGGCGTACCAGTATAAAAGGGATACTTCACGCCACTTTTGCTAGTGACTCTTCCGTGGATTACAAACTTCATCATGGCTCTACATGTCGAAGATTCCATTTGCATTGGCAAAGATAATCACGATGCTAATGAACAGGAACTTCATAATAGGTCCTTGCCTGTTTCCGCGGTCGCTGCCATGGTTCCAAGTGTGTGAAGATACAGACACCCGGCCGAAGCCAGCCGGCCGCAATCAGTTTGAGCCCTTTTCGGATGTGTGCACTTTGACTGCCACTCACAAGACTAGACAAGTTCGCCGAATTGAAAGTTTCTTGAAAAATCTTGAAGCTGCCATTTCAAAGTCTCACCTGCGAACTTGGTGTACACCTTGCCTCTGAGTGGCAAGCCATTTGTCGTGCGCCCGGATATCCGCACTCTTTCTCACGTTGGGCAATTACGACCTCACTTTGGCTTGTGTCCCCCTTCAGTGAGGGGGCAGTTCCTTGGGTCCGTCACCTTTTAGCTGCAACTAGGAGCGATTGCCAGACCTACTTTCGATTCGCTAAGCTCGCACTAAACATTTCCAAGAAACTCTTGAGAATGATTGGAAACTTTTTGGTGGGAAATTCCCCTGCAAACTCTTAAAAAAGGCTCCCCACCCTCCTACTAACCACCTTATGGACGTCATTCAAGTCTCAGCTACTCGCCTTCGTGCCAAGGGCAAAGACAAACCGCGTCTTTTGCTCGATCACCCCATTTGTGTTTGTCCTTCCGATTTTGTTCCATTGAAGGCTGTCCTACTTTGGTCTTGAATCAGGACGGGCTCACATTGACGGTCCGTGATCTCCCCGACCACTGCCCCCGCTCGTTGCCGCGTTGAACTTGAACTCTGGGTCACTGCTCCACCAGACGTTGCCAAGCTCATTGCGCGTGAGTGGCAGCCCGATGCGATTAATCTTACTCGCAGTGTCGAACCCTGGAAGCGGGCCCTCCGCCGCACTCGTGCCCATGCAGCCAAAGGTTTTCCCTCTCCGATGATGCAATCGATGATCTCGCTCTAATTTCCAATTCATCCAGGATCAACAATCGTGGCCTCAGATTCTTGTTGCCGCTCGCACTGTTTTTCTCCATAAAAAAGCCACTGACTTGCGACCGGGAACACTCGCCCCATCACCATTTTAATTTTCCGCCTTCTTTTTCGTTTGTGGGGTAAAGCGTGTTTGGGAGCCTCGCATCCCTCACCTCGTTGCAGGTGCTGTTCCTCACAAAGCATGTTCAGATATGGTGGTGGATCCATTCGCAGTGACCTTCGTTCAGGATTTGAGAAAATGCTACAACTGTTTGCCGCGGCTGCCCCTGCCGTTTGCTGATTGACTTTGGTGTCCCCCCCCAACTTGTCTCTCTGCTGAACGCAGGCGAGCACTGGCCTGGACAAACCGTGCCGGTTGGTCCTTTCACCTTACCAAAGGGGAGTGTAGTTAATAACAGCCCCAAGTTCGGTAGCTACCCGAGCAATCGGAGGCATGTCAATACTTTGTTTCCAAGCAAGTTGAAAAGAAATATTCGATTCGAAGAGGTTGAAAACAGAAGTGAAGAAAACAGCTCGAGGTTGTCGGCATAAGTGGGAGCATCGGTGAATGTACCCGGTTCCAAAAAATGGAGAAGGCGAGCATCGCCAAAACACTGACAGGATCACCTTCCGGAATGCTAGTAGTTGAGGAGAACGGCCCAAATGTATCACCGTTCCCAGCCCTCCCTTTGTCCTGCCCCAATGCGGCTAAGACTGTCCTGCCTTGCGCTTCATGGGTGAAAAAAGTTCCCACCAACAACCAGCTCTCGACCCCCGGTCCAAGACCCTTGGCTTGCGTGTTGCATCTTGTGTGAGCAATGCCTCGATCCGCTGTTTCATTGTGTAGTTAAAATTTTGAGACTTGTTCGACGCATGATGGTTACCGACTTGGCACTCGTGTCTGATGTGTGGGCAGCTGCGCTCTTGCAGCGTTAATGGCAACCGCCGTATGATGCGCACAGGTCCGCGCGCAGCACTTGTTCGGGCTGCAACCGAGATGCAATTTACTCTTTTGCCCGATTTTGGTGTTCGAACCGCTAGAACCCAGTTGTTTAACATTGCACTCTGCAGTGCGAAACAACTCAAACTCCACATTCGACTCGCCTGGGATGATTTAGTAACTCAGCGCATTTTCACGACTAAGCGATGGCAAGAGGTCGAATCCGTCGACTCCTCTACCACTGCATACCGCGTGTGGACAGGAGGATATTTGCCAACTGCACACATTCCTGTTTTGCCCGGCTACAGCTGCAGTGCGTGAGAATTGGTGTGACTTGCTGAAAGATTTGTCACCAGCGGACAAGCACGCTCTTATTCTGCCATGCATGCCAGAGCTTCAAGCCTCTGATGATATTTGGAATATTCTCAGCCAACGTGCTATCCCACAGGCTTGGTTTTCCATTCCCCGTGAGCAGCCTTGTGTTGTTTACACCGATGGATCTTCTAACGAGGCCCGATCGCACCTTGAGAGGCATGTAGCTTGGGCTATCGTTAGAGATCATTGCAACATTTAGTTGTGTCTAATCCTGTAGGATAATGAGTTTCTTGGTAATGTGCGTCCGTGGCGGCGCCTTGAGAGTCAAAACAAAAGGCAGGTGGTTGGCAAAAGCACAATCGGACAGTACTTCCGCATGGTCAATTAGATTAAAGACCACGGGACTAGCAAGAATGGTGTCATTATATGAAACTCCATTGCAGGTTGGGTGAATTCGAGAGGGGAGTGCCAACAGGCCCATTCCAAGGTATCCACAAAACCGTGATGTCGGAAGTGTTGTCCCTCGGGCGAATTTTTGAGAGCATTATTGAAATCCCCCGTAACTGCAACGAAAGGTCCAGCTTGGCAGGCCCGTTGAAGGGCATAGGAAAGTAAAACACGGTTTTTTTCCCGGGATTTGGAATGTGCATCGGTGAAGGCGTAGATGACGATGACACACAAATTGATACTGTGGACCTTGATCCATGTGTCCTGAAAACGGCAAGATTTAAAGTAGGGGTCCTCGATGGGAAGCCTGGGAGGTCTAGTAGGGCATTTAGACAGGATCGCAACTTTCAAGGGTTGACCACGGCGAGCATCATCCCCTTTGAGGGGGGACGGAACATCCCCACTGCACAGAAAAGCCAAGGTCATCTTTGAGAAGTTGTTGTTCCTCGCGTTGAATGGCGGCCGTACAGCTGGTTTCTGACAGGCGTAGAACGTCGGCTCCTATTTCACGGAGTAAAGGAGTCTTGTTTGAGGGGGTGGTAGGGTTAAGGACAGCAAACCGAATCGAGTGTCAGGTCCTGGATTACTAGCTTCACCAATGCGACATGCATGGAGGTAAACACAAAAATGGCAAAAACGAATGCACCGAAAGAGGCTCCGGCGCTTCACGGCAAAGGACATGTAGTCTTTGTCCTGACCATGAAAGGATCGGTGACACTGGAACGCGCGGCACAAAAGAACAGCCGGGCGGCTGTCTGTGTATCGTTAACAATAGGAGTCAAATTCTCTCAAGTAAGTGTGATGCGAACACAAGGGCTTCAAAAAAAAACGTCAAATCCAACAAGTACGAAGCAGTCTGTTGTCTGCCACACACTGGTGGGACATGAAGTATCCCCATACAAGGTGCAAAGCAAGGCGCGTGATTGAGAAATGTAAACATGCATAGTGGGAATTGAAGTCACCTTATGGAAGGAAACTTCCCCATGGCTTGAAGTGGCGGACCCCGAGTTTTGTTTTTTTTTCTATGGGTTCTCCTGTCCATCCCGGGGCGATGGACGGAAACCCTTGATGGCTTTCAGCAGGTCACTGCTCAGCGGCAAGGCTCTCGGAAAAGGATAGCTGCATGCCCTGCTGCAATTGGCGCAGGTCGTGGGTCACCTTGTGGCTCAGGGTGAGCATATCAGTCTCCTGCTTGGCTTGCTGATTGTCGAGCCTTTTGGAGAGTTCCGAATGCTGGGAATCCCGTCGACCGGACAGGGTGGCAGAAAGGTCGGAAACTTTTTTCTCCAAGGACTCAATTTTGGTATCTTGAGCTTGCAATTTGTCGGCCAGTGGCCCCTGCGTTGGGGGCAATGGTGGTGGAGCAACACGTGCGGCTGTGCACTACCGGTGCTGCCGGTGGAAGGAATGTCTGGCCGGGTGCCAGTGCTGGCAAGAATAGCTCCCCTAGGTTGGCGGGATCCATGTGGCTGCACTGGTTTCATGAGGATTGTGGCACCTGCCCCAATGAGCCAAGTGGATGCATTGATTTGCTTCAATGGCCGCATGTTCCAACCTGTCTCGGTGGCAAGGACACGGAGGCCATCTGCAGTTGTGGCTGCGGCAATGCTGACAGTTTTGAACAGCAACTTGATTTCAATGGGCTCTTCAAAGGCGATGCCAGGCTTGAGAGAAGCCCAAGCCGCTTTCAAGTTGGTCCTACTGATTCTGACTCCAAATCCGCGATCAGAAGCGATGTATCCCACACGGGCAGCGAGAGGAGCTTGGGCTCAAGTTCCTCACGGTTGCACTTCAACCAGATCATAGTAAACTGATGGTCAGGTAGGCCGGACGAGTCACGTTGTAAAATGTTCATCTTCACAATGCCTGAGTCCTGCAGGAGGCGGAATGCGAATCGTGTGGGGATATGGACCCAAATCCAAACAGAATCAGCATCTTGTGGCTTGCAGGCTTTTTGGCCAACACGGAAAGGAACGGCCCCACACCGATTGAATAGCACTTCGAACAGTTTCTTGCGTGATACGAGAAAGGATGGTTTTGGCAGGGGCTTGCAGAATCTGTTGCCACACTTGCTCGGGGAAGTTAACACGGCACACGGTGATGTGGCATTGAACAACTGAACAACTTCCTCCTTCACGATGCTGCATCGAGAGGGTGGGCAAGTCATGGGTTTCTCTCCTAGCTGAGTCAACAACCCACTGACAATGACTGTATTCCCAGCACAATCGGTGGCAGGGCAAGTAACCCAGGCACACTTAAATGCGGGCCACTGATCGGGCTGGATGCCGTCCAACGTAAGGGCTGCAAGTTCATCAGCAACTTTCGCACTGGCACTGAGCCACGGGATGAGGTCGGTCGAGGTGACCAGAGCAACGCCATATGCCTTGGTATTGAGTTCGGTGATAACGGGGATCGGCTCTCCACTGCTCGTCTGAAAGTAATTGGGATGCAGGGTCAACGCCAACACTGGGCAGGGGAGTGTCACGACGAGAGGATTTGGCAGGCTTAGCTGGATGTTGCTCAAATCCTGATTAGGGATGGCATCGTGTAACGTATCCACAAGTTCGGCCACTTGTCTGATTGGCTGGCCTGCATCGATGAGGCTTTGCGCCAAACCTGCTTTCAACGGGTTGAATTCACTTCCGGCAAGACTGCAACAAAAGAGACTTCTGAGTGAATGATGCGATAAGTCTCCAGGGTTGGGCAGAGGGCCAACGGCACATTTAATCCAAGCAATGGCCTGCGCGCCACAAGCATCTTGGAGTCCTGCAGGCAACTCGATGATTCGAATGACCGGCACGAAGTCCTGTGGCTTGCAGTAACACATTAGTGGCTTGCTGGACAAATTGCGCAGTGTCCTCGGTGATGTCACAAGATGCTGTATGGATCTGGCGCATGTGGAGGTGCCAAACAATTGGAACCCAATGGTCCTGAATTCTGATGGCCGTGATAAGGAGACACTCATCATCAAGATTCACTCGATCGAATAACCAAGAGCGAAGCAGGCAGTGAGGCGAATCACTTAGTAAGGCCGACGTGATCAGTGGATCAACAGGGATCACAAGCTCGTCAGGTTGAGTGTTAGAGACACACTCAAGATGGTACAGGATCTCATCATGATCCGGCTTCACTGGTGGCAGTATGCTCTCCTTCAACAGTAGCCGGATGGGACTTACCACCACCTGGCAGTCCTGGCAGGAAAACACGAACCACGCTATTAGCAAAGTGAAGGACAGTCAGGGTCAGGTCGATGAGCTTACCGTTGCATCGAACTTCAACTACGGACAGGCTTGTGGGGGATCCGATCAAGAACTGAGTCACTAGTTGAGAGATCGGAAGGTCAAGTGGGGCACGGAAGGGGGTCAGTTTAGACCCAGCCCAGGCAATCCACACTTCGGCACAGCCAAGAGGTGGTGGCACAGGGGAGGCCGCTACTGTCCGATCAACACACTCGCGGATGTCGAGTGTCACGATTCGTTCCCATCCCTGTAATAAACCGAGGTGGGTAACCCTCGAGGAATTGCGGAGCCGACCCTTCAGGTGGAAGTTGGGATAAGATGCAAACTCCTGCACGGCTGATACAAGGAGCTGGTGACGAAGCTCAGCGTTGGCATCGGGTGCAAGGAGCACACACTTGGATCCACAGGTCCGGAATATGCAATGTTCACTGATGCCAACTGGCGAGGCAATGGCTTTGAGGCACGAGGTGGGAGGTGCTGAGGTTTCAACGCAGTCGTCAGGGTTGAGCCAAATCTGAAAGGGAGGCAAACCCCATGGGAGTGTGGGTGAACACAGAGTCTCGGTGTTCTGAACTTGCGCGCCTGAGACACATACATTCCGATTAAGTGGAGATGAGATAACAATGTCCGACTCAACCAAACGTCGGTCCTCAGCGATGGGTTCGGACACCGACATCCCATGCCAGCACGGTCCCACGATGTGTCTCAGCGGTGCTTGAGCTGCAAACTGCGACCAACCTGGTAGATTCGATCACGTTCGTTTGGCTGGCTTGGAGTCGCATCCTCCATGCGCTCATCAGGAGGTCCTGTGGGTGTGGAACTGGGGCGCAAATCCGGGTTTTAGTGAGGATACACATGATGGGCAGGAGCACTTGCAACGCTTGCGTGGGGGAAATAGCGTTTCCGGCATTTTCGCGGAAGTTTGAGAGTCCCGAATGTTCCCAAGGCCAACGCAAGCTCCAAAGGCGAAAAGAATCGAGGTCGCTGGACGGTACCGGTGAGATCGGCGTGGAGCCCACTTTGCTGATGTGCCGAACAGGGATAACGTCTCTGAGGGTAGATTTGTCCAAAACAGGAAAGGGGCACCGAGGAATGCCGCCAATAAGCGGAAGCAAGTCGCGGCGAACACAAATTGCCATCCATCTGCTCCTGCATGTCGGTTGCAAGGCAAGCAAATTGGGCTCGATCTGTTGCACAATCTGGAACCCCGCACGGCCGATTCGATCTGTGACAATGCGAAAGTGGCGATGCTTGGTGATCGCTGAAACGTTTTCGATCCAAACAATTGGCGGTTGGTTCAGCTTCATGCTATCAAGGAGGTCAAGAAAAGCCTGTCCGTCAAGACTGTTGAGGCCGGCACGGTTTCACTCCAGCTGGGGCATGGCGGAGAGCATCCATGCTGCCTGCGTGTGGCCTTGTTGAAGGCCAGCGAGCAAGTCCGGCAGGACATGTTTGCACAAAACTCTTTCTTGGTGACAGCGGGTGCATTTCTCGTCGTTCAGACCACTGCAGTGGTTCAGGCGGTAGTTGCTACAGGACTCATGGTCTAAGTCGATGGCATGGCTCACATTAATATTGATCAACCCTTGCTGATTGAGGGCTGTAATAGCCTGCTTCCAGCCTGCAAATCCACCGGAGAATAACTCAAAAGCATCTTGCACGGGCTCGTCAAGTGTATTACAGACTGCGATGCAAAAAGACTCACGCCGTGTGTGGAACAAGCAATCACTCAACTCGTCTTGCGTGACGTGTGTTATGATGACTGGTGGATCCACCCTGACAGGTATGCAATTGAAGCAGTCTCTGATGGTGATCCGGGGTTGGAGCCCATGCTGATCTCCACCAGGAAGTACTCGTGACGAAATCGCCTGAAAGTCTGCATCCTGATCAAACTGGATGGCCTCACAAAATATGGCGTTGGTAATCTGAATACCGGGAGTCACATGGCAATCCTATGGCAATCCTCCCCTCGAAACCAAATTTGATCGGGGAATTTGATACTCTCATCCAGAAGCGATGGAGAATCACTGGCAGGCAATGTCACTGGTTGCAAGTGTCTTTGCTCTTCAGAACGCTGATCATTCACCTGCGCTTGTTTGCGATGGTGTGTTGAGACTGAACTGCAACCTGATTCGCCCGCAAAAGATGGGTTACCATTCCAATGAAGTACTGGGTAAGGATGTTGGTCAAAAGGAGCACCTCCAGGTAGGCCGCGAAAACGGATGCGAAGGACCTGGTCCATGATAATGTATGGGGTTCCTGAGATTTGCCATTGACTGAAAAAAGGCAAAGGTCAGCAGGGATCCCAAGCCTCCCACAGAGATCTGCCAAATTCTCATCGCCAAAAAGTTGCAAAGATTGGAGTGGGAGGAAAGAGGTCCATGAAACCAAATGTCAACTGTCTGCGGTAGAGACAGGAGAGGAAGTCCGGCTGATTCTCCACTCATGGGACAAGAAAGACCGTTTCCCATCTCCTGACTGGCGGATGCATCTTTCTGTCCATGGGTCGAATGCTGTTCACAAAGACCGGAGCAGGTCCCCTTAAGTGCGCCTTGGGCACGGGCGCTGCCTTGGGTGCTGCTTTGGCCATGGGTGCTACCTTGTGCTGGTCCTGGCTGCTTTCTTGGGCTTGGGCGGGGGGAGCGCGCTTGCCTTGGCTTTGTCTTTGTGGAAAATCTAACCCTCTTGGCCCGGAAGGGGGAGTCGATTTCGTACGCTGGCTCTGTGGGCAGGTCGAGATCGTTTTTTTTGCTTCGGCAGGGGCAGCATGGGCGGCTTGGGCTTGTTCTTGCTGCCCGGGGGCCTGCCTCTTGGCCTTGGCGCCGGTTGCGCTTGCTTCATCGGGTTTTTAATAGGAAATGTTTTTTTAAACGACCTGATCCAAAAACAGCACGAACGACAACGAGCCTCTCAGTCGGACAAGGTTTTGGCTCAGGCTTTGTCGACGCGACCTTGCTTGCAACACGATTGGGATCCAGCCCTCTCCGGTTGTGCTACCAACTGAGCCGTGACACCCCCCGTCGTCTGTGTTTTGGTTTCCCTTTCCTTTTTGGCTTTTTCTGTTTGTTTTGCCCCACTGTGAACAAGCAGCCCGGCCGGCTCTCGATGCCTGCCATGGACGACCTGTGTGTGCAGCCTGGGCCTCATTGCGTGCTGCATTTCGGCCTCTCAATTACAAAGGTGTACTTTGATCTCGGCATGAGTATTTCAGATGTTGCACTCTGTGCGATTGGCCTATTCAGCGGGTACAGAATCAAGACCAGGCGCGCCTATTTTCCACCGGACACGCCAGCCATTTTGTTCGATGGACTAGCCCAACAGCCTAAGTCGGTACATCCAAGCGGTGCACAGCAAGGTAGCGCTGTTTCCGCCAGGGCACTTTGACATAGTCTAAGCCGGTCCACGGAGTACAGCCGAGCTGACGATGCGCCTCGACAACTTGAGAAGACGCTGGTGCTTAGAGCCCTTGAGATTATGGCGCCTTTAACCCGCGTGTGGGTTTTAAGAATTCTGCCACCGGGCTGCTGAAGACCCGACCGTTTATGGAGCGCCTGCCCTGGCGTTACCTACGGCAAGTACGGAAGTCCGTACAGACCAACATGCGCTGGGGCCAAGCCAAGGGCTGCGCAGAAGCGGCTGCCGGTGCAGACGTGGAAAGATGGAATCGACAAGGCGGGAGCGCGCGCGCAGAAGGTGAGCGCGGCGCAGCGCAGGCCATTAAGAAGACGACAGTTGTAACTGCGGATCGCCGTTGCCGCCAAGGGCGCGGACGGGGCATTTGGGTGCCTGGGAGGAGCAGCGCCCGGGCAGGTTGCTGGAACGCTGGCTGCCACGGCGGCCAGCGGGTTGGCCGTGGAACTTGCGGCGGCGCGGCCTACGGTCTTGCGCGGCACGCGGCCGCGCAGAACACCCGGTCCGCCAACAACATAAACAACGCCACTCGCAGCTCCAGCACTTTACGCTGCGCTGGCAGCACTTTATTTAGGCAGCGCCAGCAGCCGCGCCTTCTTCCAGTCTGGCTTTCGCGTTTAGGCGCAGGCCAATCACACGCTACGTCCCTTCTTCTGGGGTCTAAACCCAGTAACTCTGCCTTAGTCCAGCCAACTCTCGGGCAAGCCTTGCAGCTCCGGGCAGTTCAAAAGCTGCCTGCCTCCGCCAAGCTTCTTAAAAGACCTTTTTTTACCAGTCCAAGACGAACTCAGCCCAGTAAGCGCCTCTCCTTAAAAGACCTTTCTTCCCAGGCCAAGACGGTTCTTTTCCCTTACCGGTTTCCGCCTTCTAAGAATAAGATTCCATTCTGCCAAGACAAATCTTGCAAGACGGTTCTTTTGCCTTTAGCCCAGTAAGCGCCTCTTCTGAAACACTGTTATTCCCAGGTTTAAGACGGACCAGTTCTTGCTGGTGCTTCAGCAGCAGCGACTCAGGTAACAACTTGGGTACGTCTTAAACCACCAAGCGGCTTGTTAAGGAACTCTATGAACATCATCTTGCTTTTCATACCAGTACGCTTGCGCTCGTTAGCGGTCGTGAACCAACTGTCTCTCCAGCACGCGCATGGCGCGCTTCTTGGACAAGGCTCTTCGGGCTTAAAGATATTGTGGACTTAAATTTTGACACGATGTGCAGGGAGAGAACTTTCCAGTTAGCGTGTTTAATAATTACGACGAAGCACGCACAGGCAACGGCGCGGCTCAAGTTTTATGCTTGAACCAACCTGTTTTTAATCGGAGACAGAAAAGGACAAGCCAGACAAGCATGTGGAACTTGGACAAGGTGCGCTCCAATGCTAAGAGTGGCAAGTTCTTTGGCAGAGCGAAGCTTTGCTGGAAATCCCATGGAAGCTTTAGGGCTTTTTCCAGGGCCAGCGCCCCAGCGTGAGCTTTGCAACCAACGGGTGCGCCAGCCCTCTTGCTAGGCCAAGCTGCCTGCCCACACGCGCTAAGTGGAGCGAGGGTTCGGCGGCGGGCCGAGCGCCGGGGACGCAGAGCAGCTTGTCCTCAAAGGCGCTCTGCAGCACGTCCTCCTCGCAGGGCAGCTGGAAGCTCACGCTCCTCAGGCCCCTCATGCGCTGGCGCAGGAGCGTCTGCTGGCGCAGGAGCGTCTCCACCTTGGTCCTGGAGTTCCTGTACTGCGTGCTCTGGGTGCTGACCCCCAGTGCCTCAGGGTCAAGGAAGTAGGTCTCGTCCGAGAGCTGCAGGATGGGGGCGGCCGGGTCTCCCAGCGAGGCCTCCACTTGTTGTTTCACCCGCTGCCTCGTCATGCGCCGCCCAGCTCGTTCACCGGCAGCCAGTCCCTGCGCTCGTAGCCCGCGCTGCGCAGCAGGATGTAGTCGTTGGGTTCAGCACGACGGCTCCATCCGCCCCCGTGCAAGCCCGGGCGCCGCCGTCCGCGGCCTCCGTGATCTGCTGTCGTTGTCTCCTCAACTTGCCATTCTTTTTTTACGGGGCCAGTTTTTTTTGTTCGGCCGCGCATTCTCCCCGGCCATACGCGCACGTATGGCCGGGGAGAATAGCTTTTTTTACACGGGCACGAAAGTGACGGGGCAGTGACATGCTCTGCCAGGAAGGGGGGCGAGTCAGCTTTGTAGTTGTGTGCGTCGTCGTGCGAGTCAGCTTTGTGCGAGTCAGCTTCCGGGGTGCGTTCAAACGGGTTATGCCGTCAGAGCGTTTTCGCGGCGGGCGGGCTGGTGCCTGTAGGGTTTAAACACAGCTGGCTTTCAACAAGCCAAGTCTATTTGCTCAAGAAGCATTCACAAAGCTCTGCGATGGCGACTCTCTCCGAGTGCGAGCGCGAGGTTTTTTGAGTGTCTTGCCCAGACCTTGAAAGGCGCAGTTAGCTCCAGCGCTCACCCAGGTTCAACCACCCGTCCATCTGTCTATCCGTCTATGTCCATCAGTTTCCCCCAACGCCTCACCAACCTGAAAGCTGC
Organism: Effrenium voratum; assembly: GCA_963377175.1. NCBI lineage: Eukaryota > Dinophyceae > Suessiales > Symbiodiniaceae > Effrenium > Effrenium voratum. Next base: position 51,741 of record CAUJNA010001178.1, read on the forward strand.
AATTTCATAGTGCAACCTGGTGCTGTCTACCGTCCTTCCGCACTCCGTGAGAATGGGGACTCGCGTGCTCAAGACCCTGGACGACATGCGGGAGATGCTGTCCTACGACAGCATCGGCTGCAAGCAGGCTCTGCCCATCTTTGAAGAACTCGTCAATGCCGGCCAGGAGCCCGTGGGTGAAGACTACCCGCCGACGAATTTGGAGCATTGCCTGGTGGAATGGTTGGATTGGATCGCCGCGAAGCCGCCCCAGACACTCCACCCGGAGCCGGAGGTAACCGCTGTGTTCTGGCTGCCAAGGGCCGACGGGCCGCAAGACGAGGATTTCATGAGGAACAACGCCGCTCCCATCTTCCACAGCAGCAACCACGTTCTGGTTCCCTGTGAGTTCCGCCACACAGGTCCGGGTGTGTCCGAAGCAGAATTGCTGGAGTGCCTTTACAGGGTGGGGGACGACAAGTGCCAGGGTAAAGGTTGTGCTTGGATGGCGTGGCGCCTCGTGGGCCAAGCTCAGCCTCCTGACGTCGGCCACCGCGTCATGCTTCGACCCGTTGGCAAGGGGAAGCTTCACGATGTCGTGAAGCTGATGGCCAATTGCTTGGAGCAGAAGGGGACCATGCGGGCCATGAGTCGGGGCGACTACGACGCCCTTGTTGCAACAAACGCACCTCCGGCCAGAGTTCTCTCCACGACGGGTTTTGAAGAACTACGACGATATGACGACGTCCGAGTTCCAGAGCCATCTCAGCTCGACACGACCTTGCGAGGCGACAGGGCCTTGAACTCTGCCGAAAAACAAGGACGAGTTCGTGCACTTGCAGAGCAGGGCCCTCTTGCAGCTCCGCAAGCAGGTGCAGGACGACCAGTTGCAAGTGGAGAGCCTGCTGGTGTCGCGCCATCGCCAACTTCAGATGACCGACTTCGTCATCAACGAGAGCACCGTGAACTGCTGGTGGTACAACCCTGAGGTCCACCAGAAGCAGCCACTGGACTTTGAGGACCTTGATCTTCTACGGAGACAGTGGCAAGGGGAAAACTCCCCTGGCAAGTTGCCTGGCAGCCATGGTAGCCCGCGACGCGGGTCTGGACGAGTTCGTCATGGTGTCCAGCCCGGACATGCTGCAAACTGCGGTCGAGCGCAACCTCCTGCGTGACGAGAGGCCTTTGCTCCTGGACGAACTTCAGATCAGCAGCAGCAACATCGGCGCCCAAGGCGGGGGAGTGGACACGCTGAAGCATCTCCTCGGTCTGTCGCCCGACTTGCCAGCGACCATCAAATGTCGCTACAACGACGTGAAGGTGCCTGCGGAGACGTTCAGGATCATCACGGTGCAGGACCTGGCGAAACTCCACCACAGCTTGGACGACATGGCAAAGATTTGCCCTCCGGACCTCATGCTCGACGGGTTTGAGTGGCGCGCTCGCCCGCTTGACAAGGTCTTTGACGCGGACACGCGCGCGGTGCTGAAGCGCTGCATCCTCGTGGAAGTGACGGCGCAGTGTGTCAAGGACTCTGTGCGCGAGAAGCGAAAGTTCGGGTCCGACAAGGCGATCTCCGTGGCGGAGAGTTTGAGGGCATTGTACAACGGCCAGTAATTCGCGACACAGCCCCGGGGCCTGCCTTTTGAGGGCACAGACCAGGCAGAAGCCCGACCGAGCGCAGAAACCGATCGTGCGGGCCGTTGCAAGCCCCCTGCTGCCGCTCTGGCAGGTGGCAGGCAAGCGCGCGCACTGCGCCGTTTCTGCCGGGCGCCGCATCCCGCGCTGTCAGGAACGACGTGCTGTCAGGGCACGCTCGTGAGCCCAGGCCGCCTTGCCCAAAGACGCAGACGCGCTGCGACTGCGGGACGCAGGGCGTGGAAAAGCCAGCGGAAGGGTGCAATATGACCCCCAACCCGCTGAACCCCACAGTGTCCCAGCTCCATGCTATACGTACTATACGTACTATATGACCCCCAACCCGCTGAACCCCACAGTGTCCCAGCTCCATGCTATATGTGCTATATGTGCTGCCCCCAACCCGCTGAACCTTCACTCTCCCCAGCTCCATGCTATATGTACTATATGTGCTATATGGCCCCCAACCCGCTGAACCTTCACTCTCCCCCAGCTCCTTGCTATATGTACTATATGTGCTATATAGGGCCATATAGCACATATAGTACAGATTTTCGCGCGTACAGAATAAGTATATAGCACATCTAGTACATATAGCATGGAGCTGGGGGAGAGTGGAGGTTCAGCGCGTTGGCGTCCATATAGTACATATAGCACATATAGCATGGAGCCGGGGGAGAGTGGAGGTCAGCGGGTTGGCGTCCCATTTGCACGGTTTTGCGCAAAAAAAATTGATATTCTTCGAGGGTGGATGTGTATGTCCACCCTGGAAGAATAGCTCGTTTTGCACGGTTTTGCGCTGAAAAAAAGCTATTAGCCCAGGCCGTATATGAATATACACCCTGGCTAATAGCTTTTGCACGGTTTTTGCACGGTTTGCGCGCCACCCCCCGCTGGTTTGATTGGTTCGCCCAAACCGTTGGTTTCCCGAGGACCCCAAACCCTAACCCAAAAAGGAGCTGAGCAGGATCAGTCAATTCCGACGGAGCCTGCTCAAACATTTTTTTGCGCAAAAAGGGGCTGAGCAAGGTTCCTCTAGAACGAGGAGGCCTGCACAATGGCTCGAAACCATTTTTTTGCAAAGGAGGCTAGTTGAGGGTCCTGGGCCTCGGAGGCGCCAGGAAGTCGTCCAGCTGCCTCACAGCCGCCGGCCTGCCCCGTCTCGTCAGTCGGCCCGCCGCGTTGCCGCTGCCCTGCGGCGCCAGCAGCGCCTCCGTGCTGCGGACGGTCGGAGTCCACGGCCCCCAGCTGCTGCACGTCGCCGTACTGAGGGTTGAAGCTCCTCGCCGCTCCACCGCCTTCACGCGCCGGTCGGTGAGGTCCTTGTTGTGCTGGAACTTGTCGGCGTTGTCTTGGAGGACCCTGAACTCTGTGGCCGGCTGCTTCTCCACGTCCTCGGGCGCGCCGTGCACCGTCTCGTGGGGCCGCGCGTTGTAGGCCCCGGCCGCCCGCTCAAAGTGGTCGCTCCACTGCCCGCCCTTGCGCGCCACCCTCGTGGCCAGGTCCTTCTTCAGCGTCTGGATGCCCCGGTCCACCACGGCAATGGCGTTGCGGTCCTCGGGCCGCTTCGTCCGGTGCACGGCTTCCGGGGCAGCTCCCGGTCCAGCGTGGCGAACTTGTGCCCAGGTCTGTCGTGAAGACGTCCATCACCACCAGGCCATACTTCGTCTTCCCCCGGGTGTTCTGGCTGAAGTCGATGAGGTCGGCCTGCAGCCGGTCGTTCGGCCCCTCGGCGGCCGACTTGCCCAGCGCGCGCGGCCGGGGCGCCTGCGCCTGCCGGCCCACATCGGCCTTCAGCGCCTCGAAGGCGAGTCGGTACAGCTTCCGCGGGGGAGGCCTGCTCACACCTACTTGTTGCCCCAAAAAGGAGCTTGAGCAAGGTTCCTCTAGAACGAGGAGGCCTGCTCACACAGGTTTTTTTCTACTCGTTCTTCGGCCCGCGCTGGGCCTGCCAGGCTTCCACCTCCTGGAAGCCCTTGCACACCCCCCACAGCACGCTGGTGAGGCGCGAGTAGTCGAGACTAACCATCTCCGTGCCGTCGCTCCACCGGGCGGTGCCCGTCAAATTCTTCCACTTTGTTCCTGCGAAGTCGTTTGAGGCGAAGCCCAGCCTCAGGTCCTCGTTCATGTCCGGGCGCTTGTACTGCTTGGCCTCCACGGAGTCAAAGAGCTGCTGGAGCTCTGCCACGTCGGCCTCGGCCATCTCCGTCTTCACCCGGCTGTCCGACAAATTCGTGAAGCTCGTGTTGCAGACCACGTTGCCCGTGTTGCCCGCGATCACGAGGCAGCCGGGGTTCCTCTGGTTCGTGGTCAGGGACAGCTGCGTCGAGAGGCTCTTCGTCTGCACCAGCGCCTCGTCGTTGATCATGATGAGCTCGCACTGGTGCGCCCCGCCGTCCCGCTCCAGGAAGACCCTCGCGCTCTGGTTGCCCAGCAGCCGCAGCTCCGGGCCGCTGTCGGGGGCCGCGCTGTTGTTGGACACTTGCAGCTTGCTCCAGCCCGCCCAGTTCTTCGTCAGAAGAGATCGTCCGAGAAGTCGGAGGTGTTGGTCACGGTGAGCGTGTTGGACGCGAAGAGCTGCGGCGCGGAGACCGTGCCCGAGCTCGTCACGTCGCCGCACACCACGCTGCCCGTCGACACTCCGCCGCTCGTGGCCGTGAAGGTGCAGTCCAGGCTCTCGCAGTCCAGCGGGCCCGTGGAGGCCGCCCCGCTGATAGTCAGCGTGGCGCCCGTGAGCGCACCGGTGGCTGCGAAGCTCGCCGCGGTTGCTGCGCCCGAGGCCGTCAGTGTGCCCGTGGACACGTCGCCCACCGTGGTGAAGTTCCCGGCGTTGGCCGTGTTGTTGATGGTGAGTGTGCTGCCGGTGATTCCGGTGGCCGAGCTCAGCAGGCCCACGCTGGCCGCGCCGGTGATGCTCAGCGAGCTGCCTGACACGGCCTGTGGACGTCAGCGTGGCTCCGGCGACGGTGCCGGTGGCTGTGAGCGCTGCGCAGGAAATGCGCCCGAGGCGTCCACGCCCGTTGTGAACACGTCCGTGCAACACGTCGCAGCCCACGTTGCCCTGCGCAGCGTCCAGGTGGCCGAGCCCGTGAGGGCCAGCGAGTCGGCCAGCAGGTCCGTCACGGAGACCGACTCTCCCTCGAAGGCCGAGGCCCTGATCTGCATGCTGTACAGGTCCAGCGTGCCCGCCGACTGCTGCACCAGCCCGGGGATCGAGCCGCCGAAGGCTCCGAAGTGCAGCTTCGCGATTCCGCCCGGCGGCACCGAGAAGTCCAGGCGCGCCGTGCTCCAGACACCCTGCGAGGGCGTGCCGAGGAAGGTGCCGGTGACGCCCACGTAGTCGTTGTCGGCCGCGCTGACGTACATCACCAAGTTGGAGGCCGTGCCCAGCCGGTACCGGCAGCCGAAGGAGTAGCGTCTCCCCGGCGTCAGGGTGTAGGTGCGCACAATGTTCCAGGCGAAGGCGCTCAGGGTCATGGCGTAGCCCTCCAGCTGGAAGCCTCACAGTGAAGCTGGCCGAGGCCACGGAGCCCTGTTGGAGCGCACCAGGAAGTTGCCTAATGTGGTGAGCGTGGGTTCCAGCAGCACCTCGCCCAGGGTGGCGTTGCCGGCGTCCACCGTTCCTGCCGTCTGGTTGGGCAGGCCCGGCGCCTGGAAGTGCGCCCCAAAGTGAAGCTTCGCCACTCCGTTTGGCGGCACGGTGAAGTACATCTTGGCCGTGCTCCAGGCGCCCTGGTCTCCCGCGAAGCTGCCGTACAATGGGTCGTAGACGTTGTCGGCCTCGGATGTGCGCCACGAAGTTGGAGGCCGTGCCGAGCCGGTACCGGCAGGCGAAGAGGAGCTCTCGGCCGGGGGTCAGGTTGTAGGTGCGCGCAATGTTCCACGGGTTCGCCGCAGGGTCAGGGTGTAGCCGTCCACGCTCACTCCCGCGGTGTGCGTGGCCAGACCACGCTGCAGCCGCTGCTGGGGCGAACCGTCCAGTTTGACAGTGAGACGTCCGTGGGGGCCAGGATCTGCTCTCCTATGGCGGCCACCGCCTCGTCGGCCCCCCCATCGTCCGGAAAGCGCACGGCTATTTGCAGGGCCGAGGCTGCCTCCGTGACGCCGAGCTTGTCAGCCAACAAACCGTCCACCTGTGCGATGGTGTAGTAGCTGAGCAGCGCGGCGGCGATGCTCGAGGCCGTTGCCGTGTCCTGGTCGGCGGCTGAGCGGTACGCCGCCAGCGCCGAGGTGATTTGGTTGGTTGTGAACACGTCCTGGTGCGGGCCCGTCCGGTAGGCCAGCAGCGCGCCTGTGATGGCGGCCTGCGTCTGCGTGCGGTAGTCTCCCAACAGCGCGTCTACCTGCGCCGAGGTGTAGTAGGCCAGCAGTGCGCCTGTGATGGCGCTCCACCTGTCCGTCCGTGGTGGCCAGGGCCGCCGCCGTGGCCAGTGGCGCAATTGCCGGCGCCAGCGCGCTGCTGTCCAGCTTTGAGGCCAGCTCTGCGGTGACACGGCCGTCCAGGGACTGGATGGCTGCCGCGTTGTTGCCGGACGCTGCAGTGTTTACCGCCAGGTCTGTTACTTGAGCGTAGGGCGTCAAAGTGAGGGCCAGCTGCCCTGCGGTCACGTGCGTGCCGTCAGTCACCTCTCCGTTGTCCAGGACCTCCGGGATGACAGGTCCTTCAAACATGTTTACATATGTTTTCGCCGTGTTAAAACCCTCTAGGCCCCGTGCCGAAATTGGGTAGCTGTTCTGAGGTCCTTGTTGGTGTTGCTTCCCAAGTTCCATTGATCGCCATTTGGCTCAAGACACAATTGAGGTTCAAGATCTGATGTGTGACTGCATACATACGTGATCGGCATTGAGAGCGAAAACTCTTTGCTTGCGCTGCATTTGTCAGGACCACTGTTGTAACTATCATTCCTTCTCCCTTACAACGTTTACACGGGTTCGGCTATAACGGCATCGTCCGTATACACCTTTCTACGTGGTTGGTATTACAGCTTGAGGGTTCGGTGCATAGCGTCCCACGGGACGTCACCTTGCCGTCTCTTGACAGGTTATCAGCCGTAACTACAAGCTCTACACTGGACTGGGAGACAGCTGGTTTATTGCGGGTACAGGGACAATAAAGGAACGATAACCTACACAGTACAATGGCGTCTTCGGCGAGCCCAAGTACTGCAACTTTTGGGAACAGCAGCTCAGAGGGATCCAATGGATTGATGGCTCTTCCTGCGGTGATGGATATGGTTGCAGATTCACAGGATGAACCTGGGAGCGGAGGTTCCGCGCTATTCAGCGACATATCTACTCCCACAAGATCATGGAGCAGATCGATGTTCATCAGGAGTCGAAGAAAAGAGAATCCCCACCGAGAAGATCATCATCTTCGCCTGCGACACCACGGACGTCGCAGAAGGGCGTGAGATCGACATCGAAGGGTGGGAGGTCAAAATCACCCACCAGTGCAGATTTTCGCGCCGTGATCAAAGAGAAGAATAAGATGGAGGTGGAGATCGGGGAATATCAGAAGACACTTGATGAAATGTCGGCAGCAATGGCGAATCTTAACCAAGAAGACTATGGAAGCACCATCCGGATCCAGGAGCTGGAAAGACGATGCGAGATTGCCAGCAAGCAGTCGGGACATCTAGTGAGTCACCACCAACACCACATGGCTGAGGCATGGCGCAAGTTTGAGGAAGAAGCCCAACAGATGCGCAAGGTGGAAATGAACGCATTTCAGTACGGGGAGAAGAAAGACATGGAGTCGAATATTATAATGCAACAGATGAGGCAAGCTGAAGGAACTATCATGGAGCAGAAGCGGGAGATTGCATTGATGAAATCCTACATGGCAAGCGAGAAGTCGGCCGCGCAGGAATCGGCTATACGTGCAAATCAGATACACCGTGAGGCTTCACAACAGATATCAGTTTATCAGCAACAGATCAGAGGCATAGAATCTTCTACATCTATCGAGAAGTTCAACGAGGAGGAGATGGTCCAAAGTCTGAAATCACAGTTGGAGCATGCACTCGTCAAGCGCCCCGAGACGTACTCTTTGGAGGACTCCAGGGAACAGCTGATGGCGAGGCTGAATGACGTTACAGTATTTGCGGAACAGGAATCGAAGAGAGCAGATTGCTTGCTTCGCGAAAAAGAAGAGATCGTCAAACAGTATGAGTCCGACGTGTCGATGAAGGACCAGATGATTGCTGTCGAAGGTGGTCATCGTCAGGATGCGATCTTGGAGTTAGCCCAGGTCAAAGAAGAGAAACAAGAGGAACGGTGCACGATGGACGAGAAGTCGAAGGAGGCTGAGTACTGGAGATTGACAGCTAAGGGAATGTACGATGAGTACCTCGAGGAGATGCATGAGCTTCAGAGACAACTGAAAGAAAGAGAGGCGACGCTCAAGCAAGAAGAGAGTTTTGTACGCCAACTCGATGCTGACAACGAGGAACTACGTGCACACAAGAAGCTGGAGACACAGGAAGCCTCCAGCAGCAAAGATGGACATCGTGAACGAGCAGTAGTGAAACGCGCTGAGGGAGGAACCCAGGCTAATTCAAATAGGATAGACAAGAAGGTGGCTGGGTCAGTCCCGTCATCGTCTTCAAATCAAATCCCTAATTCGTCGCTGATGCCAGGTTCGATCCTCTTTCCGTCTTTCGGTGATCCAATGATCGATGTACACCTATCCCAGATGCAAGGGGTTGTTGGGCATGTCCCACAATCCACTACTACGACTGGTGGTGGTGATGGGGGGGGAAACAACGGTACTACGCCCCCATTGGATTACGGTGGATTCCCGCCCAATGGGAATGGGCAGGGAGCGGGTCGACGTCAGTTGAGCCTCGCTGGTGGCGGAGGAGGACCTCCGGATGATCCACCCGATGATGAGGATGAGGATGACGACGACGAAGGAGATGAGGAAGACGAGGAAGAAGAAGAGGAAGAAGACGATCGGACACGGAGGAGACGAAGGAGATCGAGAGATAACCGAGAGATCAAGAATGATCGACCGAGAATCTCGAGGAAAGAGGCCGAGAGAGTATCTATTCCGGCCTGGCCAAAGATCCATCAACTTGACACCTGGAAGATGCAACTGCTGATGAATGTTCTGAGCGCATGTGCAGATCCAGATACCGACGCATGGACGAAATGGCTGGAGCAGGCTCTTGGGTTGAACCCAGACCTGGATTTGCTTAGCGATTCAGGTGGCGACAGATTTGCTACGATAGATATTAAGATGGCCATGGGCATGCAGAACATGCTGAAACAAGCACCTGACGAAGCCAAGGACGTATACCTCGATGCTACACGACACTCTGAACTACGGCATCAACAAGGGGTGATCGTGAAGGGACGAGAGTTGGTGGCATTAGTTATGCAATCATTCAGAACTTCCGATAGAACGGATCTTGTCTACCACATCGAGCATTTATTCAACCTTGACTTTCCTGGCGACAAGAACTTGGTCATGTTCAGGAACAAATGGTATGATTTGCTGCTGAAGATGAGGAGCGAGGACAGACCCAGTAAGCTGGCTCTCAGAGACATCCTTTACAGGAAGATCAAAGGGAGCAAGAAGATGGAGTTCGGCCTCAATGCCTACCATAGACTACCGGACAAGCATCCTCAGAAGACGTATGAATTCTTATTGGCGTTGATCGACTATCAGATCAAGGCAGATCGGGAAGACCTGATGCTCGACATGAAGGAGAAATCGGTCAAGTCGATGATGAAGTCAGGCGGGAAGGATGCGGCTCCAGCAACTGGCAAACAGGAGAACCAGGGTGGCAAGGGCAGAAAGGGGAAACCCGGTGGACCTGATGCCGCTCCTGTGCTCCCAAAAGCCAAGGCAAAGGGCCACGCTGGCAAGAACGGCAAGTCCGACGGTGCCAGCGACAGAGGCAAGAGTCCGGGCGGAAGCAAGGATAACCCCTGCTGGTACCACTTCAAATCGGCGAAGGGGTGCGTGAAAGGGAATGAATGCACTTTTTCCCACAGCAAGAAGACGGAGCACAAGTTGGAGAGCATGTCCAAGGGGAAAGGAAAGGGCAAATCCAAGTCCAGATCATCGTCACCAAAGAGAGATGATGGAGCATGCTTCGCGTTTCAGAAGGGGAAGTGCGATAAGGGAAGCGCTTGCAAGTATAGGCATGAGCTCATCAAGAACAATTCAGCTCCAGCAACGTCAAATGACAAGGCGCAAGCCAAGTCGAAGGCTGCCGCCAAAGCCGCAGCGCCTGCCATTGCGAGGAGGGCCATCGCAATGCCCGCGATAGTCCTGAAGCAATCGGCTCCTGCAGGGAAGGTAAGCTTCAAGAAGGACGTTGATCAGGTCGAACCGGACGAAGCCGAGACTGTCTACCACGAGCACGATGACGACGCGATGAGCGAATCATCGAGATGGTCTGGCGAGTCCGAGATCCCCGAGAAAATGGTGTGGTTCAAGGAAGTGCTCGACGTCGACGAGAATGGGGAGATCACCTACCTCGAAGACGAGAGAAGGCAATGGGAACGAAAAGGGGAATGGTACGGTTATGAGGACAATGAGAATGAGCCTTATCAGTACGTGTACGTCGACGAGAAGAAGTTCAAAAGCAGTGATCATCGTGAATTATCAGCCTATCAAGTCCAACGATCATTGATACGTGCGAAGATACTGAGAGAAGTGGTGGATGATGTATATAAGAAGCACTACTTCCCGGTGACCAAGGAGAGCAGCATAATGTTCGAGTATGATCGGAACAAGGACGAGATCAAGGAATCGGCTGTCGACTGGAAGAAACAGCATGGTATGCCGAAGAACGTTTTCGCCATGTCAACGTGCATCAGCAAACGGGTGAAATGGTTGATGGACACCGGATGTGGTCATGATCTCATCGGAAGAGCCAAGGCGAAGAGCCTGGGTGTCGACATCGTGAAAGATGACGACGAGATCGTGTTCCAGACCGCGAATGGTTCCACTTCCACATCTGATGTGGCCAAGATAGTCGTGGACGAGTTGGACGAGACTGTCGAGCCGCATGTATTGGATGAGACACCCACGGTATTGTCAGTGGGGAGGAGATGCATGAAGATGGGTTATGCATTTCACTGGATGCCTGGTAACTACCTTTCATGGTTACGCCAAAGCAGGGATTCGTGCACTTGCAGGTCAAGGACGACATCCCGTACCTAGTGAGTGATGGTAAACTTCGGAGTAACAGGCATCGCCCTACGATAGACGACCTCAAGGAGCACTTTTCGGAAGTATTGGCGATGGTAACGAACGACGAGGCAGATCAGGGAGGTGACGATGAGAACGACGTCACACCCGCCGCTGTCGGTGAGTCCGCAGAGGCCGAGGGCGAACACCACGACGGGGCATTCGACTTCGGGCCACCCGGAGGAGCCGGTCCGGTACGTCCGCCTCCCGTGGCTGAGGAAATACCTGTAGATGTTGGGTCAGTCCCGCATCGACATGGTGATGCCGAAGCTCACGAGGAAGAGGTTGATGAAGATGATCCAGATGCCGGAATCGAAGTTAGACGTGTACGAAGGATCATCAATAAAGAGGAAAGTGGGAGTCCTCAAGAAGGACGCCAATTCCATAGCTCATTTGCTTACACACAGATACCGAAATCCCTTCTGCGAATCATGCGTCAAGGCAAAGATGAGACACTTCAGATCACGAACGGGAGCATTCAAAAGAGAAGTGAAGACGTTCGGTGACCTGGTGACGTTCGACTTTGTGACGGCATCAGGAGATCATGAAGTGGAAGGCAGGTATGCGCTCATCATCCGGGACATATATACCGGAATTATCATGGCTTATCCCACCGCGAGAAGAGACACTGACTCAGTCGTCAGGGCTATCAAGCACTTCTGCGGGAGGAGGAAAATCAAGCAGGTATATTCGGATGACGGCCCGGAACTGATCAATGCGTGCGTGGAGCTGAAGCTGAACCACGACCTATCGCTGCCTGGACGGCCGCAGAACAATTCCCTTGCTGAAAGAACAAATCAATTCATCATCGACCAGACTTCGGCTTGTCTAGTACATGCCGGTCTACCCACGTGTTATTGGGTGCAGGCCATCACCACTCTGTGCCATCTCATGAACATCGAAGAGGTGAACGGATCGAGTGCATGGATGAGGCTGCATGGCGAGGAGTTCAAGGGCGAGAAGATACCTTTTGGTGCGCTAGTGGACTTCAAGCCGAGTGAAGCACGAGGGGGAAAGAGGGAGAAGTTCGAGCCGAGAGGGGAAACTGGTATATTTGCTGGATATGTGTTGAGCACCGGTATGCATTGGGCAAACAAGTATCGTGCTTGGGCACTTACTGCATTTGCGGGTGCAGAGCTGAACATCAAGAAGGCAAAGGTTCCACCTCGGTTGAGAATGCCACATCAGACGGAGAGGATGATTCTGAAATCTCCTCTGACATTCCCAATACAACAGAAGTACAAGGTTGCCAACGAGACTTTGGAAGGAATAGAGATGTCTATCGATGCAATCGGTCTGGATGCACGTGACCGCCTGATCGAGGATGAGGACTACGAGCCTGAATTGCTGCAGAGTGACGAGAAGCGACTGCTTGACGATGAAGTCGATCAGATCGCTGGTCTACTGCTCGACGATGGCCCGGAGGTAATCGCCGGAGATCGGGGGGATCATGCAGGAGAAGAAGATGCTAGACCGAGCTCCTCAAAAGGGAAAGGAGATGGACACCCTAAGGGCGATGAAAAGGTTGCGAAGTCCGACCTTCCACACGTGTCAGTTGGGCTACCCGGGGATGGTATCACGTACGTCAACGACGATGGCAAGGAGGTTAAAATCGACAAGGCCGGAAGACCGTATCCTGTCGGGAAGGATGGATTCAGGCTAATGAAGACATCGAGACCTCCGGAGTTCACTCCTGAAGAATGGAAGATGATGAGTAAATATTACACCAAGGAAGAGAAGGCCGAGGTGAAGGGCGGTGGCAAAAGGAAAGAAGAAGATCCCAAGGGTAAGGAGTCTGAGATTTCCGCGCCGGCAGAGGCACGGACATTACAGATGCCCGGTGGTAAGAGAATTCGAGCGATGCTTCGGAACCGCTGGGGTGGAGTAGAATGGCAGTACAATTGGGGATTGCGGAAGAACATATCAAAGATCAAGAACCCAATGGATGGGAAGCACTTGGCTGAGCTTGAATGGGTCAGGATTGTTGTTAATCCTGTCGACGGGGTGGTTGTTCTCATGGATTCCAAACAGTCCCAAGACGTCATGAGACGAAACGTTCAGCTTGAGAAAGAATTTGAGTGTCTGGTAGGAATTTATGCCTGGAAGTTCAAGTCTGAGGAGCGATCAAAGTCGACTCCAAACTGGACGAAGGCGGTTGCATCAGTCATGGAGAGTCATAAAGACGAAGCTGAGACAGCATCGGGGACGGATCCATCGGTCGACGAATCGACGGACCTCACCTGGTATGAATGGGAGGAGTCTGCTGAGATAGTTTCTGGAAAAGTGCCACTCGCAATGCCTGCGATAGGCGAGGACGGTGAAGCCAAGAAGTACCCATCGATGCCGTGCGTGACTTCTGAGCGAATACAGCACAGAGAGAAAGCTGTGAAAGTTGTACGATTCTTCGACGCTTTAGTATCCAGGCCGGTAGGCCGGAAAGAGATGTTGACCAACCCTGATGCATTGGCATCAATGAAGAAAGAGTGGTCGGGATTAATCGACCAGGGGGTCTTCGATCTTGGCGCGGTGCGTGAATATGACGCTGTAGCCAGAGAGCAAAAGCGAAGGGGGAAGAAATACACATGGCTCGCGCACATGGCATTTGCGTTGAAAAGCACTCACAGTTGCCTGTTGGTGATCCTAAGAGGAAGTTCAAGGGTAGAGGCGTGTTGCTGGGGAACCAAGTGAAGAACCAAAGCTTTGAGGCTGCGATGTTTCAAGATTTGGGGAACTCCCCTGCTTCATTTGAAGCCTCGCGTTGGGCGGATTTTCTGGGTTGTCATGATGGCTGGGATGTGCAGATGGCCGACGCTGTTCAGGCGTATATACAGGCCACCTTGAGAGGCACGCCGTGTTGGATTGAATTGCCACCGGAGGCCGTGCCAAGTGAATGCAAATGGGATAAGTACAGAAGACCAGTCGTCCCGTTGAGGAAGGCGCTGTACGGACACCCAGATGCGGGAACATTTTGGGAGCAGCACTGCGATGAGTCGGTGCGTGCCGTTGGTTTTGAGCCCATCGGCGAAGAATGGCCTTCAGTGTACATTCACGAAAAGCTCCAGCTTGTTCTGGTTGTGTATGTCGACGACTTCAAAATGGCAGGGCCGCAGAAGAACCTTGCCCAAGGGTGGAGCATGTTGCGTACACGTTTGAAGATTGAGCCCGAGACTGGACTTGACATGTACCTTGGTTGCAATCAAAGCAAGGGAAACGTCACTCTCGGGAACGGACACCGAGTAACAACGGTGACCTATGACATGGAACAGTTCCTACGTTCCTGTGTCGACCGCTATCTTGAGGTGGCGGGCGACGTGAAGTTGAATAAGGTTGTCACCCCTGAGTTGCATGAAGAAACAAAGAATCACGTCTCACGGAAGCCTGCCAGAGAGGGGCCGTCAGTCGTGTGCAATTGGTGTAACAATCTTGTGCCCACCGACGGTTCTGCCACAGTGCCGGACCAACGGGGAGGGACTCCTGAGTTGGCCATGAAGGAGCCCGTGCGTGGACACCTTGCTCCGCATGCCGCTAGCGTACTGATGAAGTTGCTGTACGGTGCGCGGATTGCTCGCTTCGATTTGTTGCGGCAAGTGAATCGCCTAGCACGGAACGTGCATAGGTGGACTGACTCCGATGATCGGGGTTTGCGTCACTTGATGTGCTATGTGCATCATACCAAACATTGGCGCATGGTCGGTTGGGTTGGAGACCCTATGGACGATGTGCACTTGGCCTTGTATGCGGACGCTGACTTTGCGGGATGCATTGACTCGCTGCGTTCCACCTCCGGTGGACACTTGAATATACAAGGGCCTAATACCCGGTTTCCGTTGTCTGGCAGCTCTAAAAGACAGGGTTGTGTGAGTCACTCCACTCCCGAGGCCGAGATTGTTGCGGCCGATGTTGCCATGAGATCGATGGGTATGCCCGCTCTCAAGCTGGTAGAGCGGATTCTCAAGAAGTCACCGAACTTTGTGTTCTATGACGATAATAAGGCTATGATCGGTGTCGTGCGATCGGGGAGAAACCCCACGATGCGCCACCTTGAGAGAAGCCATGGTGTTAGCATTTCGTGGATGCATGAGATGTTCACACGTGATTACATGTACTTGGCGTATGAGGTCACCGACAGGATGGCGGCCGATATTTACACAAAGGCGTTCAATGATGGGCGCAAATGGAAACATGCATGTTTGCAGATTGGTCTACTTGACCCGAGCTTGCTGTCTGACCCGGATACCCTCAAGGCGCTCACACCTACGTGTGATCCCATAAAGGGGACCATGCAGACCGCTTCGGGGACAGTTGACGGAGTTCCAACATTTCCGTACACACACATTCCGATCATGCCCCCGGACCTATGGTGGTCTGGATTAACATCTAAAGAGGGATTGCATGAGCATGAAGGACATGATCCGGTTGTTGTTGCCAAGGGACCCAGATTGATGCGTGTGAAACCTCCACTCGCGGTTATGACACCGTTTGGGAGCAAGTGGCTTCGTTCCACTTGGTTTCTGAAGAATGGGTCATGGCTCAAAGTTGAGGATAGAGTTGACCCGGGGCTACAATGTGTGCGAATTGATGGTTGGGTTGAACGCGCAGTTTGGCAGTTTCATCCCGTACCGGTCGCTGCACCGGCGCGGGAACGGTCTCCACGACCACGACCAATTCACGTCGGGTCCGGGGATGTTGACATGCAGTCCGTGCTGGCCGCATTTGTTGAAGAACTGTCGAACGAGCGCATAGAGTTGAAGTGTGTTAACGACCTTGCTTTGGAAACGTTGCTCCGATTGAAGTTGCTCATGCGTTGTCTGCATATCAATCACGAGCAGCTTGTCCCTGGTCGTTGTTTTGTTCCGTATCGCATTGCGGTGAAGCACAAGCCACAGTTAGCGCCGGGTATTGAACTCGCGATGGTCAAACATGACGGTGGTGTGCTTCGCGCTCCTGTTCATGTCTCGCTTCCTGGTATGAGAACTCGCACAGTCGTCACTCTTTACAGTGTTGACTTGGCTCGGCCTATCGTGCTGATGGCATGTTCCGAACCACGCAACTGGTTCACTGCTCTTGCACGCCATGACGGGCCGCAGGTTGTCACCATAACCCTGGTTGATGACTTACTGAGCGAGTACGGGGGGAGAATCGCCAGACATGTGCTTACCAAACCTTCCGATTTGTTGTTCTTCGCCGGGCCTTGCACGGGGGGATCATCATGGGCACGCCTCAACAAGACTCGCGGAATTGACACCGCAGAGAAAATCGAGGCCAAACAAAGAGAATTTTGGAGATTGTTTGAACGGTTCGTTGAAATTAAACGGCATGCCATGACAAAACGAGCTGCGATTTTGTTTGAGTTGCCTGGAAGTTGTGATTATTGGAAAGATGAGAGACTGCATGAGGTCGTGCATGATGGGACTAGTCACGAGTTTGATGGGTGTCGCTATGGCTTGAAACAAAGATATGCAAAGAAACCCATGCCAATCAAGAAACCATGGAGAGTTGTATCATGGAACTTTGAACTTGGTGGCTCGTTGTCTAAGAAATGCAATGGAAACCATGAGCATGGACCTTGTGCTGGTCGTGAAACCAAAGAAACCCAGTTGTACACGTCTATAATTGTGGGTGTGATCCTTCGCCGTTTTCGTGCTCGAGCAAGGTGCCTCAAACCGGCACCGTTGAAACTCGCTCTTGCTTGCATTACGCGAAGGAGATCGCGGAAGCACCAAGCTACTGCGAGCGAAATCTGCACCACCCCAACTGCACAACCGAGGTGCTGGGCAGTCCCGAACCTCTGGTGCATACGGGGAGCTGGGTCAGTCCCGAACCCCAAGCTTCAAGGAGGAGCTGGACGAGTTCGTCACCTCAATCTGAAGCTGGGATCATATTGGGACAATTCCGTGGCTTCATTTGCAGCTGCTTATTTTGGGTTTTCCTGGTTCTGGAGAATATCATCAAGATGACTGCCAATCCGAATGTCGTCAATACGAATGAATTCTTCTGCGTGCCTGTTGGGAAATCTAGGCAAGCGGCAATCTTCTTGGGAAATTTGGTGAAGAACGCCATCGAGGATGGCAAGAGGATGCCCAAGAGGATGGAGATGAGCAGCGACCTGGGTATGTGCGTGAAGTGGATCGAGGACATAGGCGTCCCCGCTATTTATGCATACTCTGCGTACTACTCTGCCAAGGGCCGCGGGATGATGAAAGGTGAAGGGCAGTCTATGAGGGTTGCCTTAGAGTTCATCAGCAAAGTTTTCGGACAGCTTTCTGCCGACGAATGTATGCTTGGATGGAGGGAATTCTGCAGCAAGGGAAAGAAGATCGTGTCGGCGCAGAACCAACTTTGCGGTGAGGCAACGATGCTGGCGAAGAACCCCGAGTTGCTCAACGTAACCAAGTACTGCATGGAAGGGGCGGATATGTTGAGATCAATCGCGAACATCTGGGATCTCGCACTAGGCGTGGCCGAGGACAACGATGAACGGTCGTTCAAAGCTGCATTCCACCAGAACACCCCGGTTGGGGAGGTGTACAAAGAATTCATCAGCGACGAGTCATCTAGGGCATCGTCATCGAGAAGGTGGAGGAGCTCTGAGGAGTTCCAGACGACTGCAGAGTTTGAGAGGCACGACCGGAGAATCGCAAGATACAGAGATCGAAACTGGGGGAAAGTGTTCACGTTGAGCGTGATCAAGGCTCCCAAGATCGACTCCTACGGTCGTGGTTCCAAGGACGACTACCAGAAGAATTGGGACCTTGGGTTGGTCTACCAGAATGAGCTGCAGGCATCGATGAAGAACCTCGCATATGCACTGAGGAGGGATGAGAATGCCAGCCAGAACAACCTATTGCGCTGGATGATCTGTGGGTCAACCCCCAGTGACATCTCTGATGCGTGCATCGGGGCGGTCAATTCGCTCATGTGCGTATCGTTCATCATGAGGAGATTGCAGCCATTGCTCGGTGAGAAGGACTCCAAAGATCAGTCGTATACAGCTTATTTCCGTCCAGACAAAAGGGAGCTGAACGATCTCTACCGGGAGATTGAGTACGCCAGGGATTTCCTATGGTGCATCGATATGATCTATGAGTCGAAGCTGCCTGCGATGAACATCAACTCCATCAGTTTGGCACCGCACGCGGCTGACAGGGCCGCTGAGAACCAAGATCGGCGCAAGTGGGTAAGCTGGATGAAGGAGATAGAGAAGAAGGCCGAGAAGGACGTCATGATCGAATTCTTCCAGAATAAATACTGCACGATTCATGAAATCGAGAGGGAACTGGAGAAGTACCCCGAGGATTTCGTGGTTGGGGAAGAGCCGACATGGTGGGTGATGGGCTCATCGAAGACGGAGCCGCCACGGAAGACGGAGCGACAGCAGAAGTCGGCATCAAGCTCCGGGCAAAGGAGTCAAACCGCTGGTGGGTCAGTCCCCCAGCCGGGAGCTCCAAGTGGGGGGTCGCAAGCCAGCGATGCTGTCAAGATCGACAACGAGATCATCGACTCCATTTTCCGAATGAACTCTGGCGGTGACGACGACAGATGGGTAATTATCAACCCAACTGCTGGACACGATACCTACACTTCATTCGAAGGGGGTACCACTTTGGGCGGAGCGACTGTCAATGTGAAATTCAACATAGACAACAATACGGGGTACCCAATCATACAAACTGTATTTGGGCCGTGTCTTGCAGAAGGCAAGAACGCAACATATTGGGAGTGTATGCTGAGATGCCTGACCTCTTCGCTATTGCACTTCGAGGAGAAGACCAGCGCGGAGAAGATCATTCTTTCCTATGTTGGGAAGGGAAATGCGGCATGGCTACAGCTGTATGCTTTCTTGTGTGCCCAAACAGGATGCTTGATTACTGGACGCCTTCCGGGCGCCAAAGCCATCAACGCGTTGATTCAGGCGGAGAAGAACCCGGACAACGCACCTGGACAGTTGAACCGGATTATCAATAGGCAGAAGAGGAGCCCCATTGGCGAGGCGACGATTCGCGACATGATGATCCACAAGAAGAGCTTCTTGGTCCTGGATTGGCCCCTGAGGGCCGTCAACTCGAAAGGGAGCACGAAGACCTTCCAGATGATGGTCAACGAACAGGGATGGACAAACATCGAGGAGAGATCATACTATGGGTCGAGTGAGCAAGTCTCCTCACCCAACGACACGTTGAATATCATCTCCCGATTGCAGAAGCTGGATAAGCTCATCGCTGAACGGCGGAGGCGAGACATGGATGACTCACCAATGTCGGTGCACATCTGGATGTCGCTCTATGATTGGGTGTGCATGAGAGGATGCGGATGGCAGGTGACCGCCAACCCCATCATCGACTACCTGCAGAAGGCGATATCTGACCTCGTCAACACATGCAAGGGCCTGGTCGTGGTGTGCGTGAATCGCGATGTTGCTTTCCATGGTGGAAGAGGGGACTTGGGGACGATCGCCAACAAGGTTAGCGAGATCTGCAAGGCGGCAGGCGCGCTGGTGACCGAGAACGATCGCCTGTGGCGCGTGGTCCATGCGCTCACAGGAAAGAACTACAAGATCCCTGGGAGCTCGAACTTGCAACACTTCCTCCTGAAACGACTGCTGATTGAGAAATCCATCGATGCGGTCGCACCAAGCAACGCGTTTGTGTGTGAGCTGGAGGGGACGTGCATAAACGAGCCCGACCTTCGATTCAACATCCCGAAGAACATGGAGGAATCGAAGGTGAAATTCGAGTACAAGCCGACCTTCACTGCACAGTCGAAGAGGAAACAAGAGCAGCAAGATGAAGGACACGGCGAGCAGGATGCTTTTGGGAAAGCCGATGCCGGTGATCAACGTCTTCGATGGTATACGGTCACGGAGCTCAGCAAGTTTATCTGCGAACTTTGCGCTAAAGAGATGCAGATGAGCAAGTCGAAGGTGCTCGGACCGAATTCGAAGTACAATCCCTCTTCTTGCGTGAACTGTTGCGCGAACTGGAACGCGGACACGAACGGTATTGCAATGTCTATCGAGGGGAAGAAAATGTACACGCGCCTCTTCGCGGAATGCGTGGTGGCAATCCCCGACCTTCAAAACCTCATGGTGGACGTCAACAATATCCAGGCCATGATCACGATCATACGGGAGCTCGCGTATTCAAGGCTGAAGAAGGAGCTTTCTCACGTGGGATTCGTGAGCATGACTGTGGATCAAGCAGCGCAGTTCTACAACAACGGTCACGGGAAGCAATTGTGCGCATCCCGGGATGTGATCGTGTGCAAGAATTCCGAGGGAGTCGAGGAGAGGATGTCCATCTTCTTGATAGGCAAGGATCTTGGCAATGTGGCATATTCGTCCTGGATCAAGAGTGTGCTCGACCAAGGAACGATGTATGAACTCCTGGGACAAACCACGAACGAGGAATCCTTGGGAGACGTCGTCGAGATGGTGTTGGGATTCTTTGAGGTGATGTCGTACTTCCAGCACGAACTGCCACTGTGGAAGGATGCATGGAAGATCAAGAGGGAGTTCGAGCAGTCAATAGTGCGACACCTCGCTGGGAACGTGACCCACACGACGGGCCAGAACAGAAAGCGGAACAGACCGTCCGCACAGCTCGGCGTGCCCACGAAGGAGGTGCTTGACATCATGAACAAGGTCAAGCCCAGACATCCACGATCCCTGATCACCGAGCCCTCTGCACAAGGTTCCAAGAGAAAGGCCACGGAGGGCGAAGATGAGGGTCTTGGTCAAGCACCAGACCCGAGTCGAAGTTCTCAAACCAATACTGAGAAGGAAGACAAGAAGCAGCGAGTGATCGACGGGCGGAGAGCGGCACTAGGATTCCTGGAGTCAATGGAGAAGTGCATGGGAGATATGGGGATCTGTAAGAAGTGCGCGAACCTGGCCCACGACGGCGACTGCAAGGACATTGAGGAGGCTGCTGGAAATGAGAAGGCGATGAAGGTGCTCCGTGAGCTACTCAGCAGTGACCCTGTTTCATCTGATGAAGACATGGGGGATACGGAGGAACCGTCCTCATCAACGTCCAAGGAAAGAAAGAAAGGGGGACAAGCAGGGAAAGAAACAATTGAGATGTACAGCTACACTATTAATTTGGTGGAGATGGCTGACACGGCTGAGGGAGGAGAGCTACAATGTGGTGGCGTCGACCTCACCTACAACCCGTGCGGGGACAGCAGGACATTCAAGAAGACGCTTGAGATGGGATGCGACACCATCCCGTGCTACATCCCGAAGTATGGCGACGTGAGTGATGTGCACTTGCCATGGGCGTATGCGTCCATCGTTGACCCCAAATACTTTCCCAAAGGTGCAATCCTTGAGCAAGTGGACGTGATGCAACTTGGCAAGAGTGTCAACTTCTGCATTGCTCCTTTCGACGGTGCTCCACTATGCAGGATTGGTGATGATCGCTCGGTATTTACTACAAGGGACCAAGCAAACCAGCTATCTCACGACCTGTGCAGAGTCCTTCGACACAAGATCGGCAATTGCCGAGGAAGTGCTTTCAGGTGCGACGAGGGTGGATGGGTCGACATTGATGCTGTCATTGACGACCGGAACAACGACATATTCCCACCTACACCACGAGAGCGAAACGATACATGGGCATCATGGAGGTGATCAAGTGGCAGGAATCCGGAAGCAAGAAATCGAGATTCCAGGTTCTGGCAGCAAGGTTTCCGAGCATCATGAACCCGAACGACACGAGGGCAGCCAGGGAGGAAATGACCAAGGCTGGCGTGGATCGGGACGACATCGACAGGATGTTCAACAGATGCGATGGATGGTACAGACCTTGGTGCATCCGAGTCACAACCGGTCACAGTGATTTTGGATTCATGAGCTCATCCGCACTGGCGAATAGGTATTCCGCAAGAATGGGTGATTCTCTCGGAGGAGCATTCCATGTGACGTATGTGGAAAACCTGCCAAGCATCGTACGCTGTGGGTTAGTCCCCGGCGGAATCGATGGCGGCAACAGGCTAGCACTGCACTTCGGGGCGTTTGCTCCATGGGATGAGATGAACGTGGCGACGAAGACAACGCTACGGAACGTGAGGAGAGGGGATCCGATTGCGATCATCTATATTCCCAGTGCAACCCTCGCGCGGTATGGGGCTGGAGTCGCGGCTAATGGGACTTTCATGGTCTTTGACGTGATCCCGTTCTATGAGGTCAAGTCCATTTGGATTTGCAAAAGCAATGGAGGGAAGCGCCTGGAGTACGCTGACATCAAGAGGGCGTACTCGAAGTGTGTGGAGAACGAGATCTGCCCTGGCTTTGTCAACTCTTCCCAAGAGTCGGCTGCGATGTTCCTCCAGAACGTCGCAAAGATCAGCGAGAGGATGCCGGAGACTGAGACAGGTGCCGATAATCTGCACTACATCGTTGACATGGTTAATCGTGCCTGCGAACTCTATCGAATCAACAAGATGGAAGAGTTCAACGCACAGGTCAACGAGGTCCGGGACGAAGTCAGCAAAGTCGTCATCCTGAATGATGAGACATGGGAAGGACTGAGGTGCCGGATATGTCCATCATGTGCGACCGCGATCCCCACCTGCTTCTGCTTATGCCTGGAGTGCGAGGCACAACTGATCTCCATCGGAAGATACTACATTCACATCAATCCGATGACGAGGAGGACAACCAAAACCCCAACGTCTCTGGAGATGCCAGGCGTGCACAGGAAGAAGCTAACCACGATGCGGCAGCACAGGAGGATGAAGACGAAGCGGAGGAAGTTCCGGGAGAAGATGACGACATGGACACGCAAGGATATACATCCGGCTATGCGTCAGAAGAAGAAGACGGCGGTTGGCATTACCGCGACACCGATCTGACGTCACGGGACATTATAAGTTCCCAACGGATGGCGATCTGCCTTGACGAGCCGCGTGAGGCTCAGTACATGGCAGGATTTATCGCACTCCAGCTGTCCAAGATGTGGGGGATGTTTGAAGGTGGTGAGGAGAGAACGATGAATGCCGGACTCGAAGGGAATCCGGGCTGCCCTTATCACAATGATTTCAAGAGGTACCCCAACATCACTGAGCATGATCAGGAAGGTATACTTTTGCCATCAACAATAACGAAGATTTCTCAATCGGAGAATGTTCGGACAAGAGCCTTCCGATCGGTTGAGGAGCGTGACGAATATATTCGTATGATGGTGAACAAATGCGAGGGACTATACACATTCTACAAGCTGTGGATTGCAGCAAGAATCCTCGATGTCACCAAGGAAGAAATGAAGCTCCTGGTCAAGGACCGAGTGCACCCGGTGGGTGATATTATTTTCAGATGTTTTGCACTAGCTTTCAACTGTAAGTATATATCATTCGTGAGGGATGGCCTAAACCTTGGCAAGAATGGTTACACGGTCAACGTGAGCGCCATCATCTCGGCCATCGACCCGAACAAATGCGACACAACCCTGCTGGATTGGTGCCTTCGGAAAGGGCACTGGTTGCCAGAGGACTACAACAAGAAGTGTGTCCGGGCACGAGAAGCCCAGAAGAACTTGGACGAGGAGTTCCGTCGACGTACCCATAGGCTGTCCATTGGGGACAGGTATGCTTCGTGAAGATGATGATTGCGGTACGATGTGGGCCAGTCCCCATCTGTTACTTGCGTCACATCGACACTGTTTCGGTGGAACGACTTATGTCATGATTTATATTCATGTGTCCAAGATGAATGGATGTGTACATGGTTACATATTCCGACGATTATGACGCTCTGGATATTCATGGATGGAATTATTACCTTATAGATGATATCTTTTCATTATTTATGCATTGTCCATGGTATCTGGAACGGCTATGATTTGCATTGATTACTCACCGATGTTTCTTTGCCGGGGATATGCAGACCGATCACAAGCGGGCGCGCATGGTGGACATTTGTGGCCAACCCATTTATGGATGACAGCTGCGCGATGCGCAAATGCGGCAGCTGGAATGTTCACTGGCGGTCATGTGAAGTGGCCACAGTGTATTATATACACCTGCATATGGATGTGTGCTTCGATTGGAGGATGAACGTTTCACTTTTCGTACAATCGAACCCGGCATGTTTCACAGCGAATGAACGGTGTAGTGATAGCAAGTAAAAGAATGCACGACACGATTTCGTAGTTGAAGCCGTGGCCAGTGGAACGTTTTGTGGTGTTTGGACCGCATGATGAACAATGCGACCCAAATGGGGGATGTTAAAAACCTCTAGGCCCCGTGCCGAAATTGGGTAGCTGTTCTGAGGTCCTTGTTGGTGTTGCTTCCCAAGTTCCATTGATCGCCATTTGGCTCAAGACACAATTGAGGTTCAAGATCTGATGTGTGACTGCGCACATACGTGACGGGCATTAAGAGCAAAACAACTGCTTGCGCTGCATTCGTCAGGACCACTGTCGTAACTATCATTCCTTCTTCCTTGCAACGTTTACACGGGTTCGGCTATAACGGCATCGTCCGTATACACCTTTCTACGTGGTTGGTATTAAAGCTTGAGGGTTCGGTGCACAGCGTCCCACGGGACGTCACCTTGCCGTCTCTTGACAAACTCTAAGGCAACCCTCATAGACTGCCCTTCGCCTTTCATCATCCCGCGGCCCTTGGCAGAATAGTACGCAGAGTATGCATAAATAGCGGGGACGCCGATGTCCTCGATCCACTTCACGCACATACCCAGGTCGCTGTTCATCTCCATCCTCTTGGGTATCCTCTTGCCGTCCTCGATGGCGTTCTTCACCAAATTTCCCAAGAAGACTGCCGCTTGCCTAGATTTCCCGACAGGCACGCAGAAGAACTCATTCGCATTGACGACAGTCGGATTGGCGGTCATCTTGATGATGTTCTCCAGACCCAGGAAAATCCAAAATAAGCAGCTGCAAATGAAGCCACGGAATTGTCCCAATACGATCCCAGCTTCAGATTGAGGTGACAAACTCGTCCAGCTCCTCCTTGAAGCTTGGGGTTCGGGACTGACCCAGCTCCCCGTATGCACCAGAGGTTCGGGACTGACCCAGCACCTCGGTTGCGCAGTTAGGGTGGTGCAGATTTCGCTCGCAGTAGCTTGGTGCTTCCGCGATCTCCTTCGCGTAATGCAAGCAAGAGCGAGTTTCAACGGTGCCGGTTTGAGGCACCTTGCTCGAGCACGAAAACGGCGAAGGATCACACCCACAATTATTGACGTGTACAACTGGGTTTCTTTGGTTTCACGACCATCACAAGGTCCATGCTCATGGTTTCCATTGCATTTCTTAGACAACGAGCCACCAAGTTCAAAGTTCCATGAGACAACTCTCCATGGTTTCTTGATTGGCATGGGTTTCTTTGCATATCTTTGTTTCAAGCCATAGCGACACCCATCAAACTCGTGACTAGTCCCATCATGCACAACCTCATGCTGTCTCTCATCTTTCCAATAATCACAACTTCCAGGCAACTCAAACAAAATCGCGGCTCGTTTTGTCATGGCATGCCGTTTTATCTCAACGAACCGTTCAATCAATCTCCAAAATTCTCTTTGTTTGGCCTCGATTTTCTCTGCG
Source organism: Effrenium voratum (assembly GCA_963377175.1). Classification (NCBI taxonomy): domain Eukaryota; class Dinophyceae; order Suessiales; family Symbiodiniaceae; genus Effrenium; species Effrenium voratum. The sequence goes on from CAUJNA010001178.1 coordinate 77,124, forward strand.
GTGTCAATTCCGCGAGTCTTGTTGAGGCGTGCCCATGATGATCCCCCCGTGCAAGGCCCGGCGAAGAACAACAAATCGGAAGTTTTGGTAAGCACATGTCTGGCGATTCTCCCCCCGTACTCGCTCAGTAAGTCATCAACCAGAGTTATGGTGACAACCTGCGGCCCGTCATGGCGGGCAAGTGCAGTGAACCAGTTACGTGGTTCGGAACATGCCATCAGCACGATGGGCCGAGCCAAGTCAACACTGTAAAGAGTGACGACTGTGCGAGTTCTCACACCAGGAAGCGAGACATGAACAGGAGCGCGAAGCACACCACCGTCATGTTTGACCATCGCGAGTTCAATACCCGGCGCTAACTGTGGCTTGTGCTTCACCGCAATGCGATACGGAACAAAACAACGACCATGGACAAGCTGCTCGTGATTGATATGCAGACAACGCATGAGCAATTTCAATCGGAGCAACGTTTCCAAAGCAAGGTCGTTAACACACTTCAACTCTATGCGCTCGTTCGACAGTTCTTCAACAAATGCGGCCAGCACGGACTGCATGTCAACATCCCCGGACCCGACGTGAATTTGTCGTGGTCGTGGAGACCGTTCCCGCGCCGGTGCAGCGACCGGTACGGGATGAAACTGCCAAACTGCGCGTTCAACCCAACCATCAATTCGCACACATTGTAGCCCCGGGTCAACTCTATCCTCAACTTTGAGCCATGACCCATTCTTCAGAAACCAAGTGGAACGAAGCCACTTACTCCCAAACGGTGTCATAACCGCGAGTGGAGGTTTCACACGCATCAATCTGGGTCCCTTGGCAACAACAACCGGATCATGTCCTTCATGCTCATGCAATCCCTCTTTAGATGTTAAACCAGACCACCATAGGTCCGGGGGCATGATCGGTATGTGTGTGTACGGAAATGTTGGAACTCCGTCAACTGTCCCCGAAGCGGTCTGCATGGTCCCCTTTATGGGATCACACGTGGGTGTGAGCGCCTTGAGGTTATCCGGGTCAGACAGCAAGCTCGGGTCAAGTAGACCAATCTGCAAACATGCATGTTTCCATTTGCGCCCATCATTGAACGCCTTGGTGTAAATGTCGGCCGCCATCCTGTCGGTGACCTCATACGCCAAGTACATGTAATCACGTGTGAACATCTCATGCATCCACGAAATGCTAACACCATGGCATCTCTCAAGGTGGCGCATCGTGGGGTTTCTCCCCGATCGCACAACACCGATCATAGCCTTGTTATCGTCATAGAACACAAAGTTCGGTGACTTCTTGAGAATCCGCTCTAACAACTTGAGAGCGGGCATACCCATCGATCTCATGGCAACATCGGCCGCAACAATCTCGGCCTCGGGAGTGTAGTGACTCACACAACCCTGTCTTTTAGAGCTGCCAGACAACGGAAACCGGGTATTAGGCCCTTGTATATTCAAGTGTCCACCGGAGGTGGAACGCAGCTAGTCAATGCATCCCGCAAAGTCAGCGTCCGCATACAAGGCCAAGTGCACATCGTCCATAGGGTCTCCAACCCAACCGACCATGCGCCAATGTTTGGTATGATGCACATAGCACATCAAGTGATGCAAACCCTGATCATCGGAGTCAGTCCACCTATGCACGTTCCGTGCTAGGCGATTCACTTGCCGCAACAAATCGAAGCGAGCAATCCGCGCACCGTACAGCAACTTCATCAGTACGCTAGCGGCATGCGGAGCAAGGTGTCCACGCACGGGCTCCTTCATGGCCAACTCAGGAGTCCCTCCCCGTTGGTCCGGCACTGTGGCAGAACCGTCGGTGGGCGCAAGATTGTTACACCAATTGCACACGACTGACGGCCCCTCTCTGGCAGGCTTCCGTGAGACGTGATTCTTTGTTTCGTCATGCAACTCAGGGGTGACAACCTTATTCAACTTCACGTCGCCCGCCACTTCAAGATAGCGGTCGACACAGGAACGTAGGAACTGTTCCATGTCATAGGTCACCGTTGTTACTCGGTGTCCGTTCCCGAGAGTGACGTTTCCCCTTGCTTTGATTGCAACCAAGGTACATGTCAAGTCCAGTCTCGGGCTCAATCTTCAAACGTGTACGCAACATGCTCCACCCTTGGGCAAGGTTCTTCTGCGGCCCTGCCATTTTGAAGTCGTCGACATACACAACCAGAACAAGCTGGAGCTTTTCGTGAATGTACACTGAAGGCCATTCTTCGCCGATGGGCTCAAAACCAACGGCACGCACCTACTCATCGCAGTGCTGCTCCCAAAATGTTCCCGCATCTGGGTGTCCGTACAGCGCCTTCCTCAATGGTACGACTGGTCTTCTGTACTTATCCCATTTGCATTCACTTGGCACAGCCTCCGGTGGCAATTCAATCCAACACGGCGTGCCTCTCAAGGTGGCCTGTATGTACGCCTGAACAGCGTCGGCCATCTGCACATCCCAGCCATCATGACAACCCAGAAAATCCGCCCAACGCGAGGCTTCAAATGAAGCAGGGGAGTTCCCCAAATCTTGAAACATCGCAGCCTCAAAGCTTTGGTTCTTCACTTTGTTCCCCAGCAACACGCCTCTACCCTTGAACTTCCTCTTAGGATCACCAACAGGCAACTGTGAGTGCTTTTCAACGCAAATGCCATGTGCGCGAGCCATGTGTATTTCTTCCCCTTTTGCTTTTGCTTCTCTGGCTACAGCGTCATATTCACGCACCGCGCCAAGATCGAAGACCCCCTGGTCGATTAATCCCGACCATTCTTTCTTCATCGATGCTAACGCATCAGGGTTGGTCAACATCTCTTTCCGGCCTACCGGCCTGGATACTAAAGCGTCGAAGAATCGTACAACTTTCACAGCCTTCTCTCTGTGCTGTATTCGCTCAGAAGTCACGCACGTCATCGATGGGTACTTTTTGGCTTCACCGTCCTCGCCTATCGCAGGCATTGCGAGTGGCACTTTTCCAGAAACTATCTCAGCAGACTCCTCCCATTCATACCAGGTAAGATCCGTCGATTCGTCGACCGATGGATCCGTCCCCGATGCCGTTTCAGCTTCGTCTTTATGACTCTCCATGACTGATGCAACCGCCTTCGTCCAGTTTGGAGTCGACCTTAATCGCTCCTCAGACTTGAACTTCCAGGCATAGATTACTACCAGACACTCAAATTCTTTCTCAAGCTGAACGTTTCGTCTCATGACGTCTTGGGATTGTTTGGAATCCATGAGAACAACCACCCCGTCGACAGGATTAACAACAATCCTGACCCATTCAAGCTCAGCCAAGTGCTTCCCATCCATTGGGTTCTTGACCTTTGATATGTTCTTCCGCAATCCCCAATTGTACTGCCATTCTACTCCACCCCAGCGGTTCCGAAGCATCGCTCGAATTCTCTTACCACCGGGCATCTGTAATGTCCGTGCCTCTGCCGGCGCGGAAATATCAGACTCTTTACTCTTGGGATCTTCTTCTTTTTTTTGGCACCGCCCTTCACCTCGGCCTTCTCTTCCGTGGTGTAATATTTACTCATCATCTTCCATTCTTCAGGAGTGAACTCTGGAGGTCTCGATGTCTTCATTAGCCTGAATCCGTCCTTCCCGACAGGATACGGTCTCCCGGCCTTGTCGATCTTAACCTCCTTGCCATCGTCGTTGACGTACGTGATGCCATCCCCAGGTAGTCCAACTGACACGTGTGGAAGGTCGGATTTCGCAACCTTCTCATCGCCCTTGGAGTGTCCATCTCCTTTCCCTTTTGAGGAGCTCGGTCTAGCATCTTCTTCTCCTGCATGATCCCCGATCTCCGGCGATTACTTCCGGGCCATCGTCGAGCAGTAGACCAGCGATCTGATCGACTTCATCGTCAAGCAGTCGCTTCTCGTCACTCTGCAACAATTCAGGCTCGTAGTCCTCATCCTCGATCAGGCGGTCACGTGCATCCAGACCGATTGCATCGATAGACATCTCTATTACTTCCAAAGTCTCGTTGGCAACCTTGTACTTCTGTTGTATTGGGAATGTCAGAGGAGATTTCAGGATCATCCTCTCCGTCTGATGTGGCATTCTCAACCGAGGCGGAACCTTTGCCTTCTTGAAGTTCAGCTCTGCACCCGCAAATGCAGTAAGTGCCCAAGCACGATACTTGTTTGCCCAATGCATACCGGTGCTCAACACATATCCAGCAAATATACCAGTTCCCCCTCTCGGCTCGAACTTCTCCCTCTTTCCCCCTCGTGCTTCACTCGGCTTGAAGTCCACTAGCGCACCAAAAGGTATCTTCTCGCCCTTGAACTCCTCGCCATGCAGCATCATCCATGCACTCGATCCGTTCACCTCTTCGATGTTCATGAGATGGCACAGAGTGGTGATGGCCTGCACCCAATAACACGTGGGTAGACCGGCATGTACAAGACAAGCCGAAGTCTGGTCAATGATGAATTGATTTGTTCTTTCAGCAAGGGAATTGTTCTGCGGCCGTCCAGGCAGCGATAGGTCGTGGTTCAGCTTCAGCTCCACGCACGCATTGATCAGCTCCGGGCCGTCATCCGAATATACCTGCTTGATCTTCCTCCTCCCGCAGAAGTGCTTGATAGCCCTGACGACTGAGTCAGTGTCTCTTCTCGCGGTGGGATAAGCCATGATAATTCCGGTATATATGTCCCGGATGATGAGCGCATACCTGCCTTCCACTTCATGATCCCCTGATGCCGTCACGAAGTCGAACGTCACCAGGTCACCGAACGTCTTCACTTCTCTTTTGAATGCCCCCGTTTGCGATCTGAAGTGTCTCATCTTTGCCTTGACGCATGATTCGCAGAAGGGATTCCGGTATCTGTGTGTAAGCAAATGAGCTATGGAGTTGGCGTCCTTCTTGAGGACTCCCACTTTCCTCTTTATTGATGATCCTTCGTACACGTCTACTTCGATTCCGGCATCTGGATCATATTCATCAACCTCTTCCTCGTGAGCTTCGGCATCACCATGTCGATGCGGGACTGACCCAACATCTACAGGTATTTCCTCAGCCACGGGAGGCGGACGTACCGGACCGGCTCCTCCGTGTGGCCCGAAGTCGAATGCCCCGTCGTGGTGTTCGCCCTCGGCCTCTGCGGACTCACCGACAGCGGCGGGTGTGACGTCGTTCTCATCGTCACCTCCCTGATCTGCCTCGTCGTTCGTTACCATCGCCAATACGTCCGAAAAGTGCTCCTTGAGGTCGTCTATCGTAGGGCGATGCCTGTTACTCCGAAGTTTACCATCACTCACTAGGTACGGGATGTCGTCCTTGACCTGCAAGTGCACGAATCCCTGCTTTGGCGTAACCATGAAAGGTAGTTTACCAGGCACCCAGTGAAATGCATAACCCATCTTCATGCATCTCCTCCCCACTGACAATACCGTGGGTGTCTCATCCAATACATGCGGCTCGACAGTCTCGTCCAACTCGTCCACGACTATCTTGGCCACATCAGATGTGGAAGTGGAACCATTCGCGGTCTGGAACACGATCTCGTCGTCATCTTTCACGATGTCGACACCCAGACTCTTCGCCTTGGCTCTTCCAATGAGATCATGACCACATCCGGTGTCCATCAACCATTTCACCCGTTTGCTGATGCACGTTGACATGGAGAAAACGTTCTTCGGCATACCATGCTGCTTCTTCCAGTCGACAGCCGATTCCTTGATCTCGTCCTTGTTCCGATCATACTCGAACATTATGCTGCTCTCCTTGGTCACCGGGAAGTAGTGCTTCTTATATACATCATCCACTACATCTCTCAGTATCTTCGCACGTATCAATGATCGTTGGACTTGATAGGCTGACAATTCACGATGATCACTGCTTTTGAACTTCTTCTCGTCGACGTACACGTAATGATAAGGCTCATTCTCATTGTCCTCATAACCGTACCATTCCCCTTTTCGTTCCCATTGCCTTCTCTCGTCTTCGAGGTAGGTGATCTCCCCATTCTCGTCGACGTCGAGCACTTCCTTGAACCACACCATTTTCTCGGGGATCTCGGACTCGCCAGACCATCTCGATGATTCGCTCATCGCGTCGTCATCGTGCTCGAGGTAGACAGTCTCGGCTTCGTCCGGTTCGACCTGATCAACGTCCTTCTTGAAGCTTACCTTCCCTGCAGGAGCCGATTGCTTCAGGACTATCGCGGGCTTTGCGATGGCCCTCCTTGCAATGGCTGGCGCTGCGGCTTTGGCGGCAGCCTTCGACTTGGCTTGCGCCTTGTCATTTGACGTTGCTGGAGCTGAATTGTTCTTGATGAGCTCATGCCTATACTTGCAAGCGCTTCCCTTATCGCACTTCCCCTTCTGAAACGCGAAGCATGCTCCATCATCTCTCTTTGGTGACGATGATCTGGCCTTGGATTTGCCCTTTCCTTTCCCCTTGGACATGCTCTCCAACTTGTGCTCCGTCTTCTTGCTGTGGGAAAAAGTGCATTCATTCCCTTTCACGCACCCCTTCGCCGATTTGAAGTGGTACCAGCAGGGGTTATCCTTGCTTCCGCCCGGACTCTTGCCTCTGTCGCTGGCACCGTCGGACTTGCCGTTCTTGCCAGCGTGTCCCTTTGCCTTGGCTTTTGGGAGCACAGGAGCGGCACCAGGTCCACCGGGTTTCCCCTTTCTGCCCTTGCCACCCTGGTTCTCCTGCTTGCCAGTTGCTGGAGCCGCATCCTTCCCGCCTGACTTCATCATCGACTTGACCGATTTCTCCTTCATGTCGAGCATCAGGTCTTCCCGATCTGCCTTGATCTGATAGTCGATCAACACCAATAAGAATTCATACGTCTTTTGAGGATGCTTGTCCGGTAGTCTATGGTAGGCATTGAGGCCGAACTCCATCTTCTTGCTCCCTTTGATCTTCCTGTAAAGGATGTCTCTGAGAGCCAGCTTACTGGGTCTGTCCTCGCTCCTCATCGTCAGCAGCAAATCATACCATTTGTTCCTGAACATGACCAAGTTCTTGTCGCCAGGAAAGTCAAGGTTGAATAAGTGCTCGATGTGGTAGACAAGGTCCGTTCTATCGGAAGTTCTGAATGATTGCATAACTAATGCCACCAACTCTCGTCCCTTCACGATCACCCCTTGTTGATGTCGTAGTTCAGAGTGTCGTTTAGCATCGAGGTATACGTCCTTGGCTTCGTCAGGTGCTTGTTTCAGCATGTTCTGCATGCCCATGGCCATCTTAATATCTATCGTAGCGAATCTGTCGCCACCTGAATCGCTAAGCAAATCCAGGTCTGGGTTCAACCCAAGAGCCTGCTCCAGCCATTTCGTCCATGCGTCTGTATCTGGATCTGCACATGCGCTCAGAACATTCATCAGCAGTTGCATCTTCCAGGTGTCAAGTTGATGGATCTTTGGCCAGGCCGGAATAGATACTCTCTCGGCCTCTCTCCTCGAGATTCTCGGTCGATCATTCTTGATCTCTCGGTTATCTCTCGATCTCCTTCGTCTCCTCCGTGTCCGATCGTCTTCTTCCTCTTCTTCTTCCTCATCTTCCTCATCTCCTTCGTCGTCGTCATCCTCATCCTCATCATCGGGTGGATCATCCGGAGGTCCTCCTCCGCCACCAGCGAGGCTCAACTGACGTCGACCCGCTCCCTGCCCATTCCCATTTGGCGGGAATCCACCGTAATCCAATGGGGGCGTAGTACCGTTGTTTCCCCCCCCATCACCACCACCAGTCGTAGTAGTGGATTGTGGGACATGCCCAACAACCCCTTGCATCTGGGATAGGTGTACATCGATCATTGGATCACCGAAAGACGGGAAGAGGATCGAACCTGGCATCAGCGACGAATTAGGGATTTGATTTGAAGACGATGACGGGACTGACCCAGCCACCCTCTTGTCTATCCTATTTGAATTAGCCTGGGTTCCTCCCTCAGCGCGTTTCACTACTGCTCGTTCACGATGTCCATCTTTGCTGCTGGAGGCTTCCTGTGTCTCCAGCTTCTTGTGTGCACGTAGTTCCTCGTTGTCAGCATCGTGTTGGCGTACAAAACTCTCTTCTTGCTTGAGCGTCGCCTCTCTTTCCTTCAGTTGTCTCTGAAGCTCATGCATCTCCTCGAGGTACTCATCGTACATTCCCTTAGCTGTCAATCTCCAGTACTCAACCTCCTTCGACTTCTCGTCCATCGTGCACCGTTCCTCTTGTTTCTCTTCTTTGACCTGGGCTAACTCCAAGATCGCATCTTGACGATGACCACCTTCGACAGCAATCATCTGGTCCTTTATCGACACGTCGGACTCATACTGTTTGACGATCTCTTCCTTTTCGCGAAGCAAGCAATCTGCTCTCTTCGATTCCTGTTCCGCAAATACGGTAACGTCATTCAGCCTCGCCATCAGCTGTTCCCTGGAGTCCTCCAAAGAGTACGTCTCGGGGCGCTTGACGAGTGCATGCTCCAACTGTGATTTCAGACTTTGGACCATCGCCTCCTCGTTGAACTTCTCGATAGATGTAGAAGATTCTATGCCTCTGATCTGTTGCTGATAAGCTGATATCTGTTGTGAAGCCTCACGGTGTATCTGATTTGCACGTATAGCTGATTCCTGCGCGGCCGACTTTTCGCTTGCCATGTAGGATTTCATCAATGCAATCTCCCGCTTCTGCTCCATGATAGTTCCTTCAGCTTGCCTCATCTGTTGCATTATAATATTCGACTCCATGTCTTTCTTCGCCCCGTACTGAAATGCGTTCATTTCCACCTTGCGCATCTGTTGGGCTTCTTCCTCAAACTTGCGCCATGCCTCAGCCATGTGGTGTTGGTGGTGACTCACTAGATGTCCCTACTGCTTGCTGGCAATCTCGCATCGTCTTTCCAGCTCCTGGATCCGGATGGTGCTTCCATAGTCTTCTTGGTTAAGATTCGCCATTGCTGCCGACATTTCATCAAGTGTCTTCTGATATTCCCCGATCTCCACCTCCATCTTATTCTTCTCTTTGATCACGGCGCGAAATTCTGCACTGGTGGGTGATTTTGACCTCCCACCCTTCGATGTCGATCTCACGCCCTTCTGCGACGTCCGTGGTGTCGCAGGCGAAGATGATGATCTTCTCGGTGTGGATTCTCTTTTCTTCGACTCCTGATGAACATCGATCTGCTTCCATGATCTTGTGGGAGTAGATATGTCGCTGAATAGCGCGGAACCTCCGCTCCCAGGTTCATCCTGTGAATCTGCAACCATATCCATCACCGCAGGAAGAGCAATCAATCCATTGGATCCCTCTGAGCTGCTGTTCCCAAAAGTTGCAGTACTTGGGCTCGCCGAAGACGCCATTGTACTGTGTAGGTTATCGTTCCTTTATTGTCCCTGTACCCGCAATAAACCAGCTGTCTCCCAGTCCAGTGTAGAGCTTGTAGTTACGGCTGATAACCTGTCAAAAGACGGCAAGGTGACGTCCCGTGGGACGCTATGCACCGAACCCTCAAGCTGTAATACCAACCACGTAGAAAGGTGTATACGGACGATGCCGTTATAGCCGAACCCGTGTAAACGTTGTAAGGGAGAAGGAATGATAGTTACAACAGTGGTCCTGACAAATGCAGCGCAAGCGAAGTGTTTTCCACTTTCAATGCCGATCACGTATGTATGCAGTCACACATCAGATCTTGAACCTCAATTGTGTCTTGAGCCAAATGGCGATCAATGGAACTTGGGAAGCAACACCAACAAGGACCTCAGAACAGCTACCCAATTTCGGCACGGGGCCTAGAGGGTTTTAACAGAGGAGCTAGCCAGGATTTGCTTCCCATGTGCTTCAGCCGCATCTGCCTTTTAGTCTCTGGGGACTATCATGCGCAGCGGGACACGGCGCGCACGGGCTCGGACCAGTGCTCCGCCACGCAGGGCAGCGCGTTGTTCTCCGCGGCCCGGTCGTAGAAGAGAAAGAGGCGGGTGACAGGCGCCTCCGGCTCGCGCGCCAACAGCTCGCCCAGCAGGCGGATCAGCTGCGCGTGGCGCTCCTTCTTGGTGGTCCGTCGCGTCACGCCGGCGATCTTGAAGGCGTCCGGGTTGTAGCGCAGCACCAGCAGCTTGCGCCCGCTGCCAAGCGCCACGCTGGCGGCCATGTCGAAGTCCCTGCGCACGTCGCAGCTGGGGTCGTAAGCCTTATGCTGCTCCTCGTCAACCTCCAGCAGGACGTAGCCCCACGGAGTCGGCAGGGCAAAGTCCGCGAAGGCGTGGGCCGTCTCCGACTCCAACCCGCAGCCACGGAAGGGCAGGTACAGCCTTCAATTTGACATACAAAATTGGTGCAGTTGCTGCATTGTGTCCGCTGTCGTCCATGCGAGCACACACCTGTGCCGCCGCAGTCACGACACCGGTACCGCTCTCGTCCATGCTCGCAGAAAGACGACCCGAGGCAGTCGCGGCACTGGTACCGCAGCCGCCCATGCACGCAGAAGGACGACCCGCCGCAGTCACGACACTGAGCCCGCCGCCACCCATGCTCGCAGATCGACGACCCGCCGCAGTCACGACACTGAGTCCGCCGCCGCCCATGCTCGCAGATCGACGTCAGCCAGCATCCGCCCATGCTCGCAGATCGACGACCCGCCGCAGTCACGACACCGGCCCCGCCGCCGCCCATGCTCGCAGATCGACGACCCGCCGCAGTCGCGGCACTCAGCCCGCCTCCGCCCGTGCGGGCACTTCTTCGGCCGGCGCACAGGTGCCATCGCAGAACACTCTAGGTGTTTTCTCACACGTCCCGGCAAGCGGCGACGCAAATGAACACGCCAGAATAGAGGCAGCTGTGTAGCTGTGAGTTGTTTAACCCCTACAGGCGCCAGCCCGCCCGCGCGGCAGAGACCACCGGAGGCCAGCAGGATGAACGCACCGCTGGCAAATTTGACAAGCAAACAAAGGAAATCAAGCTGTTTCCTACGACAGAGTATACCAGCAAACAGCCCTCGGACCCCGTGGTGCCCCAGGTACCATGCACAGGCATCTTCCTCGGCCCCAGCAAGTCCGGCAAGACCGTGGCGCTGATCAGCATGATTCTGGAGCAATACCGCGGAGTCTTTGAGAAAATCTACATCTTCAGCCCCAGCGTGAACATCGACGACGGCTGGATCCCCGTCAAGAAGCACATAGAGGAGGACCTGGGGGTGAATACCGAACGGGAGAGGGCCTACTACGACGAGTGGGACGAGGCGGCGCTGCGGGGCATCATCCAGAGGCAGCGCAAGATCACCGAGACATCCAAGAAGTTGGAGATGAAGAAGCTGTATCAGGTGCTGATAATCTGCGACGACTTGCAGATAGCCCACAGCTCCACAAACCTCACGGCGCCCTGGATACGCTCTTCATCAGGGGTCGGCACCTGCAAATCAGCACCTGGGTGAGCTCCCAGAAGCTGAGGCTCATCAGCGCAGCCGTGCGGGTGAACATGCAATTTCTCTGCTGCTGGAGGCTGCGCAACCAGCACGAGCTGGAGGCCGTCATCGAAGAGCTGAGCGCCCTGCTGCCGAAGGACAAGCTGCGCAGGATCTACGAGCAGGCGACTCGGGACCCCTACAGCTTCCTCTTCGTGTATTACCTCAAGCCCAAGAATGAGATGTTCTACTTGCGCTTCGAAGAGCGTTTCGCATTGGAAAAAGAAGCCGATGGGAGCGGCGCTCAGCTTCCTGGGCCAGAAGCTGTTCGCGAGCTCCACACTGATCAGCGCACGGTTTGAGAACATCTCCTGCGCCTCAGGCGCTCAGTGCTGCACCTCCGTCGCAGCAGTCCAGCCACCCATCGTTCGCCGAACAGGTGGCTTCCTAAAGAAAAGAATGACGACGATCTACGTGGACAGCCGCAAGAGGGTAGCCGGCTCGGACAGCGACTTCGAGGTAGACCTGGGAGAGCCCCTGCACTTGCAGAGCGACGCCAGGCTGGCCGTCTACAAGATTAGAATCGCCGGCAGCTTCCTCTCGACAGACCGGGGCCGCTACTTGTACTGGGTGGACGCCGCGCTCGGCACGCTGAATTGGGCGCTCCTTCCGGAAGGCGCCTACACGGGCTCCCGGCTGGCTGCCTGGATCAGCCCCAACTTTGCTACTGCCACCTATAGCGAGACCACGAACAGCCTCAGCGTAGCCTACGACGGCGACCGCCTCATTCTGAACGATCTGGAGCTGCAGCAGCAGTTCCCAGACGCTGTGGACTACCCCACCTCGCCGGCCGCCTCTCCGAGCAAGCCTTTCAGCATCGACCACATGCTCGGCCCGAGCTTCGTCTCCGGCGGGCAGCAGGTCTTTGAATTCGTGCGCATGATGGCACACAGTGAGGTCTACCTGCGCTGCCCCCAGCTGGCCAACGCCAGCCGCGTGCTGGGCAATCTGGGGGACGACATCCTGTCCAAGATAACGCTGAAGAGCGGCGTGGGCACCATCGTGGAGACCGGCTCCGATGACGGGCACTCCCATCACCCTGAGACACCTGCGCTTTCGGCTGACAGACCTGGAAGGCCAAGTCGTCCGACTGCGGGGCTCGTCCTTGTCCTTCGTGCTGTTTTTGGATCACGTCTAATTCCCCGAAGGTCTTTTAAAAAAATATTTTCTATTCGAAGGAAGTTTAGAAGTCTAACTTCCGACAATATCGACAACTCAAGCAGAGCAGTGCAGAGCGAGAGATAGAGAGAGAGAGAGAGAGAGAAGAAGAGATGAAGAAGCGATGAAGAAAGATGAAGAAGCGATGAAGAAAGATGAAGCATGGTGCGCGAAATGTTAGAAAGGTCGCGAAATGCTGTATTTTTCAATGTTTTGAGCCTCCAGACGGCCCAGAAGTTACTTCGGTAAAGCGGCGGGTGCGGAGCCTTTGGTCGGAATTGCTGGCAAAAAATCGCACGCGGCCTGCGCGCGGTGCACAATTGGAAGTCAAAATCGTAAAAACACTACATGCTCGGGCTACTTTTGGAAGCTCCAACTTTCAAAAATCGCACGCGGCCTGCGCGCGGTGCACATTTGGAAGACAAAATCGTAAAAACCTGAGAGGGTCGGGCTACTTTTGGAAGCTCCAACTTTCAAAAATCGCACGCGGCCTGCGCGCGGTGCGCGTTTTTAAGATGCAATGTAGCTTGACAGCGGTAAAACGCATTGGAATGGCAACGCGCAAGGCTTTTATCTAAATTGGAAAAATGCGTGGCGCCTGCGCGCGGTGCGCGTTTTTAAGATGCAATGTAGCTTGACAGTGGTAAAACACATTGGAATGGCAACGCGCAAGGCTTTCATCCAAATTGGAAAAAATGCGTGGCGCTTGCGCGCGGTGCGCATTTCTAAGATGGAATGCAGCTTGGCAGTGGTAAAGCGCATTGGAATGGCAACGCGCAAGGCATCCTACGCTGCCCTGTTGAGTTAGTCGCGCTCTAGATAGATAGACAGACAGACAGATAGATAGATAGATAGATAGATAGAAAGCTGGAAAGATAGAGAGAAAAGTAGACAGATAGATAGAGAGGTAGACAGGCAGATAGATAGGTAGATAGACAGATAGATAGATAGATAGGGAGGTAATGTCGCTGTGACCGTGTGGCGTTTCGGCTCTGTCTTGTCAGTTGCTCCGCGTATGTCATGTTTGTTCAATGTCCCGGTTTTCGTCACCAGCATCACTAGCATCACCACCACCACTGTTTTTGTTCATGTCCCGGCTTCAATCGCGGAGCGGCAACTCACATCACCACCACCACTACCACCACTACACTTTCACCAGCACTCCCACCAGCACCACACACAGGCCGAGAACATGTTAATGTTCTAGTTTGTTGTTTGTCACCAGCCGACCTACCAGCATCACGCTCAGGCGGACAACCTCTTGATGTTTTTTTTGTTAGTTTGTGTTCCCACAGAACGCATATACTTCCACAGACACATGCCAGTGACATCGTTTCCTTGTGTATCCCGCACGGTGGAGCGCGTCTTTTCTGACCGCTCCGGACGCCATGGCAGACGCATTTGATAAGACGGTGGCGTTTTTGGCAGCCTACTCGCAGGAGCTTGTGCAAATGAAGAAGCCGACGCTTACAGCTTTGCTCAACAGCAAGCGGCGCAGTCAGGTACCAGAGTGGGAGCGAGCCAGAAATTTCTGCAGACGAAAACTTTCAAGCTTGGAGCCAGCTCAGCAGCAGATTTTGGAAGACTGGGAGTTTGTGCTTTGTGACAAGTCCACGTTGGAGGCTGCGCCTTTTCTGGCCGGCCTTCAACGCTGCTTTTGCCGCGTGGAGGCATTTTTGACAGAGACGGCAGAGGCGATAAGATACTCAAGCAAGCCAAGCTTGCTGGCAGCTTTGCAGAGTCGACACATGCAGGAATTTCAAATGTCGAGCTTTTGCCGTGTTTTCCTGCTGCGCTATAGCGACCGCTTGGCGTCTGCGGAAAAGGATTTTTTGCTTGCAAAGGAAGCTGAGTTGTGTCAAGTGAGTGCTGCGGCAAAAGAAGCTGCAGCATCGCGTCGTGCTCCTGCCTTTGTCGAAGTGCAAGCCTTCTTCGCTCAGAATGCTGTTGAAATTGCTCAGCTACAGAAGCAAAGCTTGTCAGCTGTTGTCAGCAGCAACCGCGCGAATTCCGACACACGTTGGAAGCAAGCTAAGAATTTCTTCGACAGGCACGTGGCATTGTTGAATGCCGACCAGAAAGAGCATTTAGAAGACTGGGAGTTTGTGCTTTGTGACAAGTCCAAGTTGGAGGCTGCGCCTTTTCTGGCCGGCCTTCAACGAGGCTTTGCAAGGCTGAGTGCTTTTGTCCAAGCTTACTCTGCCGTGCTGCGAGCTCAAGAAAAGAGCTCCCTGGTGAAGGCATTGCAAAGCCTTGACCAGGGAGCTGATGTAAGCTCTTCCTTTTGTGCTATGTTTCTCAAAAGATACAGACAGCATCTGTCGCCGGAGCAAGAAGCACTCGTGCAAGGCTGGGAGCGTGACTTGTGTGTCTCCGAAACCGCTCTGGTCGAAAAGTTTTTGACTATGCTTCAGCAAAGAAAGGCCGAGCTGCAGGCACTGCGAGCTACTTGCGCCGAGGAGCTGTTCAGCGGCCATGGCAAGAAAGCCGATGATGATTTTCGCTTCGGCTATGATTTCCTCCGGAGAACTTGGCGCCATCTGTCCCTGGTGGACCAAGAGCGTGTTCGCAGGGCGCTGCAGCCGCTTCTCATCGAAGTGGAACACATGCCATTAAAGGCATGGCATGAGCCAAAGCTGCACGCCAGTGAGACAGTTTTAGGGGACCACTTGCCGCGGCCTCGGCTGCCAAAGAGCTTACGGCAGTTGTACGGCAACAGCATGGACGCCGAAGCCCGCATAATGCCGTTTTTCCACCGTGTGCATGAGGTGGACTCCTACATGCTGAGCATGGAGTTTCAGGACTGCCATTACTGCAAGGAAGGCTGGTTCGGCATTGCCGCAGGCAAAGGCCTGCCCGGAGGCTTCGAGACCCAAGCGTTTCAGAAGACCAACTTCTGTCGGGCACCTGAGGCCGATTGGCTGGAAGCCGGCAAGCCAATCTGTGAGAACTGCTTGCACGAAGCCAAGGAACGTGCCAAGGCGATGTTGCCCAAGGAGCCGTTCCGCTTGACGGCGGCCAACCACGCAGATCCGGGAGAGACTCTCCCGGAGATCGATGCCCTGACTTTCTTCGAGGAAGAGATCCTGTCCCCGATCCAGCACTTGGTGCGGATCTTTACGCTGTACGGCACGGGCCAGTGTGAGCTGCGAGGCCACGTGGGCAACCTTTTTCAAAACGGCCCGCAGTTCGTGCGAGACATTCCTGCTGCAGTTGGAGACATGAAATCATGAAAATGCTCCTGATACGCCGCTGCAGCAAGGATGTGCACAGGAAGCAGCGAGTACCTTTTCTGGTCTCGCGCCGGCGTCTCGAGCGTGCCCTGAACCGACTGTGCTCGTTTCTTGATAAAACGGCCATTGGGAGCTTGCGTGGTCTCGATAAAACGGCCATTGGCTTTGATAAAGCGATCGCGCTTGATAAAACGGCCAGCTGTATAAGAGCTTTAGAAGAAGCTTTATAAGAAGCTTTATAAGAATGTTTACAAGAAGCTTGATAAGAAGCTTTATAAGGAGCTGTATAAGAAGCTTTATAAGAAGCGTATCAAGGTTCTTTACTTCGGGACCGTCAGGACACTAGGGCTGGCAACAAAAGAGGATTCAAGCGGGAGCCTTCACGGTCTCGTGTTTCCAGTTTAGGGTCGGCCAGTCGAAGATGGAGGCTCCGCGGCGTTGCGCCCGAAGGATACTGCGGCTTCGTGAACCGTGCAAACTTGGAGCAGTACTCCAACACTGAAGAGGGAGCAGAGCCTGAGGGCTTGGAGGTGCAGGAAGTGCAGCAGCAGATCTGGCCCCAGATCGAAAAGAGGCTCTTTGCGATGTGGATTTCCAGCACTTTGTCTTTGCAGCTGGCCTCGCAAGTACGAGCTTTGCACGAGCCGCCAGAGAGCGTCAGTGATGCTGACCGCATGGAGAAAACTTGGTGTAGCTTGAGACAAAAGCTCGACGAGCTGGACTTTGCAGCTGTCGGTGGCCCAGATGAGTTGGTCACCTCGACTCTCGTGGGGTACTTAGTCTCGCAGCAGCGGTGCGTCTTTTCTGACCGCCCTTTGACAGACCAGCCAAGCATGGGACACGACCAAGTTGAGCAAATTTTGCACGATGAGTTGACAGCCGTGCAAGAGCTGTCGGCCTGGGAGGAGCAGCCGCTGACTCCCGAAGGCTTTTGGTCTCCCGAAGACTTGGCGGGGCAGCAAACGCAGCAAGAGATGCAAGAGGATCTTTGGAATGCCTTGGGCGATGCACATCGCTCAGATGTGCTGGCCTCAGCCAGTCTTCAGCGCCACGGCGCAGGTCGTGTGGCAGGCCTGCCCATTGTGGATCCCCCCACAGTGCTGTCTCGCAACGTGCTCATCCGTAAGGATCACCCGTACTACATCGCTGCAGGGTTCCTCAAACTCTTTCCGCTGGGACAGGGGGACTACTGGGCCCATGTTCAGGAGCGAGCGGAGAACCAGCAGCCGCTCTCTTTCTGGGGTGGATCAAACACATGCTGCTGCGAGCCGACGGTCGCTTCCAAGCGCACCCGCGCTTTTACTTTTTTGCCTTGAACACGGCCCTGCGTAATAAGGCACTACGCTCAAGAACTTACTTTGTGAAGCGCCAAGTCGGCCTGAACACGAGTGCTTCGTACACCAACGAAGAGTTGATGAAGATGGGGAAAGCTCAGTTCACAAAGGCGATTGCTGCTTTCGAGCAAGCCATGATTGGCTCGGCGCAAGAGAAGCTGCAGCAGAGGAGCGATCTTGAAGCTTTGGTAGAGCAGATTGAACAAGAGACGCTCGAGCAGAAGGCAGAGCAAGTTTTGGAGGTGTGGCGCACAGCTGTCAGCGCCGAGAAAGAGGCATTGGCGCCTGACTCACCTGTGCAGCAGGCACTGAAGGAGCAATGCGTGGCTGCAGAGCATGCACTTGAGGCTGTTTTGGGAGCTTCCGCCCGAGACTGCGTCTGCGCGTGTCTTTTCTGACCGCGTCGGCGACGCAGTGGATGCGTCTGCGCGTGTGTTTTCTGACCGTGTGGGCGACGCAGCGCGCGTCTTTCCTGACCGCGCCGTGACTGCGTCTACGCGCGTTTTTTCTGACCGGCGACGCAGCGCGCGTCCTTTCTAACCGCGCTGTGGATGCAGCTGCAGCCGAAGACCCAGAGCTGCGTGCCTTGTTGGAAAAGCTTCAGAACTCGCTGAGTTGCTTGCAAGCAGGGGGAGAAATTCCTTGCCACTTCACGACCTTGACGACTGCCATCTACCACTGGCAGGACTTAGCGCAAATTTTGCAAAAGTACGACGCCGCCGTGACTCGGCGACGCCATGGTCGCTCCGACCCACTAGAGCCGGCAGAAAGGAAGCTGTCCCTGGACAAACGCTTGGTGTTGAAATATCCAGGGGTGGTAGCATGGTACACCGGCTACAAGATGGAACTCTTCTACAAGCATGTCTTGAAGTACGAAGATGGAGAAGGCGTCTTCGAGTGGGGTGCCG
The DNA here is from genome assembly GCA_963377175.1 of Effrenium voratum. Classification (NCBI taxonomy): domain Eukaryota; class Dinophyceae; order Suessiales; family Symbiodiniaceae; genus Effrenium; species Effrenium voratum. The sequence continues at coordinate 95,168 of CAUJNA010001178.1, forward strand.
GCGGCATCATGCACTTGCATTCCATCAATTTTGGCGCGCAGATGCCACGCGTGGACCCTGCAAGGGAGGAGTGGCTTTTGCCTAGTTCCGAGAGCGTGCGCACTGCTGAAGAATTTGCCCGTGTGCACGAGGAATATGTCACGGACTGGAGCTTCGGCAAAGCGGAGAAATGGTCTCAGCAGGACATTGAAAATGCTCCTGCCCGCAAAACGGCCGCAGACTCCCCCTTGCACTCGGATGCAGAGTCTGACGGATCCGAAGACTTGGAGCTATCCCGTGTCAAGGAGACTGCGCAGCCTGCGCGCAAGCGTGCGCGTTTGCAACCAGAAGCTGCGCCAGCAGCATCCCAGCAGGAGCCTCCTGGTGCGCCTTTTCTGGCCGCCAGGGAGCAGTTTTCCCAGCAAGCCTTGCCAGTGGATGCAGATTTTGCACGAGTGTTTCCTAGTCCCACTCGCATGGCGTACGTGAAAGACGGTGCCGGAAAGCGAAAAATTGTTCATTTGACTTGCCAAGAAAAGGCACTGTTGCAAGATTTGGAGGCACTTTTGGCACAAGCAGAGTGGCACCCCTGCCGCATAGGCGCAGAGCAAAAGGCATTGCTCATGACCAACAATTGCCAGCTGGTCAGACGCGTGCGTCGAAAGTGGTATCGCAAACTTACAGAGAAGTGCAACATGCACGACCGACACAGTGGCCACGGTGTGGAGGTACCTCCGGTGTATGTGGAGGTGGCCATGGAGCAGGCAGCAGGGCAGCTTGAAGGCGACACTGGTCGGAGACTTATCTCAGAAGAAGTCTTTGACCTTGCTGTAGGCAGCTTGAACTTGTTCCAGCAGCCCTTGCGCCAAGATGTTCGCGCCAGGATTGGCGAGTATGATGTGTTTTGCATGCAAGAGGTGACGCCCAGCACTCTTCCTGCTATCTTGTCTGCGGGCCGCGAGTTCGGTTACGATGTAGTGAGTCCCGCGCAGCGTGGCCACAGCACGCTGGAAGGCTTTGATGTGTGCATGCTCTTGCGCAACGCTACGGTGACGCGGCTTCGTGTGGGAGTCGTACCTTTGACAGCTGCAGGCGTCCGGCACTTACTGCATGTTCAAGTGCAGGTAACCAAAAACGGAGCATGCTTGGCGCTTGCCACTGCGCACTGCACCGCCAGCGCAGAGTTTGCAGCGCAGCGAGCCTCGGAAATGGAAGTAGTTTGGAATGCCCTGGAAGCTTTGCCGGTGGGCGGCTGCATTTTTGCCGGGGACACTAATACGCATGCCTCAGAGAAGATGCCTGAGAGCGCTATCAGGAGCGCTGGCAAGATGCTTGGGAGGCAGATGGTGCAGAGGTGACTTTGTCAGGCACTTGGTGTCACGACTGGATGGACACGTCCCATCCCAGTGTGCAAGCATGGCGCTTCGACCGTTGCTTTTTCTTGTCGCGCGCATTTCGCCGTGCAGTTCCGGAAGATGAGGGTGCGACTTTTCTGTCCGCCACTCAGCAGCCTCCTGGCGCGTCTCTTCTGTCCGCCAGTGAGAGCCAGCCCGGCGACCGTCCAGTGCCGAGGTCGGCGCGGCAGCAAACCGTACGGCTCGTCCAGGGCAGCTTTCAACGTGTTTGGGGAGTAGGCATGTCCGACCATGCCTGCATCAGCAGCCGCTTTCTTGTCCAGGCAGGCGCAGGTTTGGAAAATATGCCGCAAGCAGAGTACTTGCGCGTGGTGCGGCCCGGCCTGGGAAGCAAAGTGGCACGCCGTCCGGCAGAACATGAAAGCTGCGCTCGCAAGACGCAGACATATGCCTTTTGCAGCAGGAAAGACTACGAGAAGTCACGCATGCCGCCAGGCAAAGGGGTCATCTTGGAAGACCCCCGGCGTAAAGGGCTGTACCGCCTGTACGCCCGCAGGAACTGCCATCATGTCAACACGCATGATCCTTTGAAGGCCATGGGCTTGGTGGTCAGGTAGTGCTGACCATACAGGCAGCAGTTAACTACCTCACAAAATATATGGGCAAGCTTGGCAGCGGCCACACGGCCACCAGCCGGATCGGTGGCCTGCTAGATGTACTGTGCCGCATGCGCGACGATGAGACCATGACTGTCACGTCGCTGCTATCGAAGCTATTCATCCATACGGCTGTGCCTGACCAGATTTGCTCACTGGAAGCACGTCTTGATGGACTTGCCGCGCGTGCTGTCCAGCCGATTTTTTGTGAATCTGAATGCCAAGGAGCAGCCTGTGGTCAAGGAGCTGCAAGCCATCCAAACTGGCACGGAGCAAACTACCGTGACTAAGCAAACTAAGGTAGACATTTATGCCAGCCGCTTGGAGAAGCTGCGTTTGGGTGGCGGCTTGTCCGTCGAAGCCGTGCGAAAAATGTCCTTGTCTCAGTTTGTTGGACGCATAGATCGTCGGGGCAGAAACTTGAGCTTGCGCAAAAAGCCCGCGATCGTCAAGGAGAAGCCTTACTTGAATCTAGACGGCCGCAGACCGAATGCTAGCGACACGGCGAGATATTGTCTGCGACTGCACAGGCCTTTTACAGCGGCAGAGGCAGATCCCAGAGAGCTGTCGGATCGTGAGGCCATAGAGCAATTGCATGCGTTTGTGGCCTCCAATCAGTGCCCTTTCTGGCTGAAGAAGCGCTTTGCTCAGCAGAATAAAGCCAAGAAAAAGAAATCTTCAGCAGCTGCGCCGTCCGAGGCACGTGCAGCGGACTGCGGCCACGTGGGAAGCTTGCCCACTGCCGAGCAGCCTTCTCACAGTGTTGCCGCCGCCAGCAACGACGCGACTGTTCTATCCGTCGGGCGGCCCGTAGACGTGCAAAGTGCTAGCACCGCAGCATGTCTGGTAGCCACCGGGAAGGATGCGGCTTTTCTGCCCGTCCTTCCCACAGTTGAGCAGCAAGGTCAGTCTCAAAGTAGCGTCGCTGCAAGTAGCAATGCAACTTTGCTGTCTGCTGCAAAGCCTGCTGCTGGTGCCACAGCTCAGAGTGTTCTGGAGGACACCTCCGCAAATAGAGCATCTGTGGCGGAGCAGCATGGGTTTCCGTGGCAGCCAGCGCACGGAGAAATGAGATACTCGGTGCAGGAAGCTTGTCAAGGCAAGAAGCCAACGCCCAAGCGTCTACAGCTGGAGCTTTACTTGGAGGCAATTTTGGGAGAGAGGCCGCGGAAAGGTGGCCCCGCCACGGAGCTCATGCAAAAAGTTGTTTTTCAGATGCTTGCGCTTGATTTGGTGCCGTATGTCAAGCGCGGCAATGGCCTTGTCAAGCCCGGCTTGTCAAAAAAGTGTTTGGAGCAGCTTTGTACAGTGCATTTATTACATGGGCTCCCAAAAACCTGCCGGCAAGGAGCAGAAGGCTATCAAGAATAAACTGTATGCAGACTTATGGGAAGAAGTGAAGCACAGGATTCTTCGTGAGTGCGGTGTATGCGTCGGCCACGGCGCCAAAAACCGCATAGCTGTCAGTCAGGGAGCAGATCTGTCCTCGCCAAGCAAAGAGGGACAGTGGCGCTATGCTGTATTCTGTCCCCATCCGTGGCGCCAGGACGATGAAGACTTGGAAGATCCTGAGGAAAGAAAAGCCAAGCGTGCCAGGTTTGTTGCCGGAGCCATGCAGGAGCAGAGCATGGGCCGGCCCGGGTATAACCCGTTGCACGAACTTGTGCCTTTGGACGAGGATGCTTTGCTTTGTGTGGACAAGGAGACTCGCTCCGAGTGGGATGCTTTGAATCCTTTTGCTTCCAGCTTGAGCCTGGAAGCTTTGCCAGATGATATGACTAGTGCCATTTTGCCTGAGACTCATGCTTGGACTTTACGTGTTGGTCAGGGTGGTATTTCGCACGCAGATGCGATCGCCCTGATTCCAAAGCAAGCAGGTGTCGATGCGGCTTGTCTGCCCGCCGATTCCTCCGCCCCGCAACGTGCTCCACAGCCAGCAGGCGTCGATGCGGCTTTTCTGCCCGCCGACGCTGTCGCCTTGCAGCATGTGCCACAGCCAGCAGGCGTCGATGCGGCTTTCCTGCCCGTCGATGCCTCTGCGCCGCAGCTTCCACAGCTTGATCCAACGCAGCAGTCTTTTGTTGCTCACATGTCCGCCTGGTGTGAGGCATACTTGAGCGCGCCGTCTGCTTCCGGCGTGAATTTGCCTCTGCCAGCAGATCTGGGTGGTCTTTGGAAGCTGTGCGGCCCCGTCTTGTTGTTAGGGACTGCAGGCACAGGCAAGACGACAACAGTGCAAGCTGCCAATGCAGAGATGGGGCAGCGCGGCATCAAGGACCGCATCGTGCGTGCCGCGTATACCGGTGTGGCTGCCAGCAACATGGGCAGCGGCGCGCGCACCATAGCGTCCTTGTTTCGCTTGCGCCCAAATGGTGGCGGCGGTCTGTCCTCGCTCTCCGAAGAGGACATGGCCGCCATGGCCACAGAGCTCGGAGAGATGGCAGTGCTTGAAGTGGACGAAGTGTCAATGATCGAGAAGAAAGTTTTGGCACACATTCACATGCGCTTGCAGCAGTGGCGGTACGCAACCTACCACCCTAAGCACTGTGACCGCAAAGGCGCCTGCAAGTGTGGCGCGCGCTTGCCTTTTGGTGGCGTCAAAGTCGTGCTTGCGGGCGACTTTGGCCAGCTGCCCCCCGTGGCAGTGAAGGATGACGCAACTTTGCTCAGCACGGCCGCCCAGGCCACGGGCAAAGATCATGCGGATGTCAACCTTGGGGCAAGATTGTTTGGCAGCATCCGCAACGTGATTCGCCTGCGACGTGTGCATCGGCAGGCAGGTGTTTCGCTGTACAAGGAGTCTCTGCTGAGACTCCGCGATGCTGCACACACAAAAGAAGATGTCGCGTTGTGGAAGACACACGATCTCACCAGCCCAGAGTGCACTTTGACGGCCGAAGAACTCCGGCGCTTCCACGAAGAATGCGTGCACCTTTTTTGTGAGAAGCAGCGCGCCGGCCAGTTCAACGGCCGCCGTTTGGGCGAGGACGCTGCAGCAGAAGGTGGCACGGGCATTTTGCGCGTGTGGTCGGCAGACTCGAGCCCGTTGGTAGAGCGTCATTCTTGTGACTCCTTTGGCGGACTGCGCCGAGTTTTGCACTGCACCCGGGGCGCTCCCGTGATGCTGACGTCCAATGTTCGCACAGTGTGGAACTTGGTGAACGGCTTGCGTGGCAAGATCGTCGGAGTTGTCCGGCATGCAGCGGCGCCCGTCTTTTCTGACGGCGCAGCAGGTCAGCAAGCAGCGCAAGCGAAATCACGGAACGCAGCAGAGGTCGGAGGCTGCTCAGCATCAAGCTTGAAATATTTGATTGTGGACTTTCCGGGCTACCTTGGGCCATGCATGGTAGAAGGCCATCCAACATACGTGTGCATTGGGCTGCAACGCGTTCGACATGAGCGCATGCCCATGCTCTACCGCGAGCAGTTCCCGCTGGTATTGAGCTATGGCATGACAGTGCACAAAAGCCAAGGATTGACGTTGTCCGATGGCTGTGTGTTCGATATGGCGCACGAGCCTACTTGGCAGCCGTTTCGCACGGTGCCTGGCTTGGCCTTTGTTGGGCTGTCGCGCGTGACCGATTTCAGGCACATGGCGTTTCGCCACGTGCCTGACTACTGGGTGTTTCGCGCCGTTGCAGAGACCGCCTTGTTTCGGTACCGCTCCACTTTAGAGGCACAGCTGGACAAAAAGCACGATGAGACTGCTGGACGCCATTTCTTTGGCAAAGCCTCCTTGCAAGCTGACCTCGAGCGTCACAGAAAGTGGTCGGAAGCAAAAACTGGAGCCCCATTGAGCGAGGCTGAGCTGGCAGACCTCACTCAAATGCTGTCCCTCCGTGGCGTGCTGCCAGACCCTGGCTACACGGACAAGCCACAACGTTTGCCGGCCAGCAAACTCGGCGGCGGCCGCAACAAGCGTCGCACCATGCGCGACGAAGTCGCTGCGGGAGAAGACGAAGACGGAATGCCGCACGAGGATGATGATGCTTTGACTCCAGATCAGCTGCAGCAGATAAAGGAGGAGGCAGAGCATCGTCAGATTCTTGCTGAGTTCTATGAAGAGCTGGATGCACAGAACTCGACATACCTGACGCGAGAAGAAATGGGCATCAGCCCCGAAGACTGGTATGCGTGAGGGATTATCTATTGCTTCAAAGACTGTGTCTTTTCTGACCGGTTTTGGCAAGCCAGTGGTAGCGCCTAGCATTGAGTGGGCATTTTTGGCACGCTTTGGCAAGCAGATGGTGTGCACGAGCAGCAAGCTGCGCAGCGGGCGCAGGGTACTTTGAGGGGAGGCATCTACAGGAATCTAGACGCCAAGAGTGCCACAGAATCTGGACGCCAAGTAGGCACTGCAGAGTCGTAGCGTAGACAAGCTCGTCGTGGATCATTTAGACATTGGTAGTAAGATGATCATTGGTGTTTTCTGGTCGCAGTTGAAGCTTTGGTAATGATCCACATTACGTGAGCTTTCCTTGGGAGCAATTGAAAACGAAGAATCACTTGGTTGGTTCATGGTACGGTTAGTTCTTTTTGTCTGGTGTACTGGCCCCTGGTACCAAGCCGGCTCCACCGCTGTCAACTCAGACTCCCACACGTGGAGTCACGGGATGAGGGTGGGCGGGTTGACATGTGGAGACCCCTTGTTACATGGGTTTCTTGTTTGTTGCTTTGTGTACGGTACGGTTTGTTCAACGGACACAGATTCCTTCGTTTTCATCAGGTCACGTGCGTCTTTTCTGACCACGTGAGTTGGCGCTGCGTGTATACTTCATCTGACAGATGGCAAAAAAAACAATGCAGACGTTCGCGATGCCGTGAGTTGTGTCCTGGCTACGGTTTTTTGGGAGTGATGTGCGAGGGAGCTGGAGTGATCGACGACCATGATAGATATCAGGCAACAGAGGCGAAGGCAAGCTTTGGGTTTTTACAGCATGTTTTTCCGTGTTTTATTGTCGACACCTGCGTTTGTCAACACAACACAGAACAGAGTTGTCTCTTATCCGCAGCTGGTTATGCATGAGCTAAATATGGCTGCAACATTGCAACATCATGACAGCAAGCACTGACACAGCTTCATCACAAGCCCAGGCACCGACACAGCATCACCGCAACAAAGCAGGGAACTCACAGCTTTTTTTTCTTCTAGCAGCGCGGCTTTTCTGCCCGCTGTGCCATGGCTGCCTCAGATGCGCAGTGGTACCGCTTGGAGGGAGACTTGCTTCAGAGGCTGAAAGGCCGCTATGAAGCGGCGCTGGAAGTGCCGCAGCGCAGAGAGGCGAGCGAGTGCTGCTGCTGCCATCGCACACGGGACGTTTGGTATTCCAAGCCGGGGGAGACCGAGTTTCAGATGAGCCAAGTTTGTGAGTACTGCTTCGATGTCTTGACTCAGGAAGTTCCACCTGCGCAGCGGCAGAGGCAGTGCACGCGCTTGACGCTCGAGGGCCACGAGGTTGCAGCCCAGTGGCTTACGTGGCGGAAGTGCAAGCTCAGCGCCGCTTTGTCGGAGGAGGACATGCGGCGCTCGGTGTCCTTGGCCGTGGGCAAAACTGCTTTGCCCAAAGCGCTCACTTGAAGCCGCGTGCAAACAACGCCTTTTCTGGCCGTTTTGCGCGCCGGGAGAGAGGCAGCTCGTCGTGTGTCTTTTCTGACCGCGTGAGCTGGTGATACGTGTAGTTAGGCGTCAAGCCACTGCCAAGCACTGCGAATGCACAGCTCAGATCGCCCGAGACGTGATCTGTGAACAGCGGCATCACCTCACTGGAAAAAGCACTGGGTGCGCGGAAACAGTGTTTTTTTTCTGAGCCCCTTTTTTTTCAAAAAGATAAGTGGTACGTATTATCGTGCTTAATAGTATGACTTCAAGATGGGTGCCAGGTGAGTACTTTGACTTCCGAAGGCGGTCACGGTGA
>CAUJNA010001179.1:0-32500 GCA_963377175.1 Effrenium voratum
GTAAATGCATGCCTATATGCATATGTGCGGCTGTCTAAACTCCTTGTATGTCGCAATGGACACCGCAAATTTGGGAGGTCCCCATCGCTTCACACATGTTTCCATGTTTGGTTGTTCCAGGGCATCGCTCTTACGTATGCTCAATTACGGGTCTGGAAGACAGGGCGCAGAGCTGGTTCAAGGCAGCCTACAACAGCACTCAACATTCGTAAGAGTAGCAACAAGGGATGAGAGTAGGCCTGCAACAACTTTCTTTGATTTGCGGTAAGGACTTCAGAGCTTGTTTCAGAACCTTGTAGCCGTTGCCTTTTTCTGTGGAGCACTGCCTTCTTCTCCGCTGCTGCTTTCTGCGCCCTCTGTATTTTTTGATACTTGCGGACAGCTTCTTCCATGTCTGGCAACTAAATGGGCAACTGTTCAACTTGGTGACCTTTGGGCATCGCTGAGGGCATCGTTTGGGCATCGCTTTGGGCATCGCTTTGGCGCCCATCTTCTTTGAAAAATGGTTTTGCTTCAAGCATGGCCACCCAGAGCTTCAAACAGCGGCAACCGACAATGGTTTCTCTTCAGCCAGAAGCTGCCAAGTCCTGATGTAATGGGTTTCCGTTGTTTGGAGGGTCTCCATTCCGGCTTGAACCTCCACGATCAAGCGAAGCAAGCAACTTCACTCTGCAAAAGTTAATGTATGCAAAACAAGGGCGTCGCTTTTGGGAGGTCCCCATCGTTTCCCACAGGAAACCTGCACTTTTGGAAAACCGATGTCCACCGAATACATATCTCCATTGACGCGAGTTTTGACGGTTGCTCATATAGTATAATATTTGCGCGTGTGCATTCATTGCGCTACGTTAAACACCTATGTACAAATGCAAGTTAAGCATGCATGTTTACAAAGGCGTTGCCACTGACTTGAAATTGGTAAACATTTCTTGGAGCAGGGGTGAAAGGTGGCTCTCCGGGGTTCTCTTCAAGTCACTCTGGCTTTGGGCAGCCTGAAGCTGGTACAAAAAAGAAACCAGCGGCTATTCCAGGGGGGGGAGCCTTTGCCGGCTTGGATTCCAAGGGGTGTTCTTACAATGATGTGAGGCTCCAGCATCTGGTCTCAGTTGCCCAGTGAAGCTCCATGTTGACCGCCCCAACCGGACGCTTACACTGCTCGTCACTCGGGTTCAGAGGCGGTGACTGCCTGCTCAGGACGGGACATGGGGTTGAACCTAAGACATCTAAGACCTCCCTTGCCAGGAGCCAAACCGTTTTCCCCATGAAAGCTATGGATGGGGCCTCTGCCCGGCGATGCCCGGGCTCATTCAGTTGGTTTTAAAGGCACGCCCTGCCCGCCAAAGACTGGGGTGTTTGTGTATTTTTTGCCTTGCCCGACCCTGGCACAGCCTGGTGCGCACGCAAGGGTGGCATTGAGAAGTCTACAGTTTAGGATGGATTAATGGTGGGTTTCAGGTAGGCTTAGGATAGGTGTATGGTAAGTTTAGGGTTAGTTGGGGCAGGTTTAAGGTGAGTTAGGGCGGGCTTAGAGTAGGTTTAGGTAGGTTCAGGGTGGGTTAGGGTAGGATTAGGGTCAGTGTAGGGTAGGTTCAGGGGGTTCAGTGTGAGAGTTTAGGGAAGGTTTAGGATAAACTTGCCGTGTTGCTGGGCCTTTGTTGGCTTGGGGTTGGTTTAGGGCGCGCGGGTTTGGAGTGCTAGATTTAGGCCAGCTTTAGGGCAGGGGACTTGTGTAGCGTCGTTAGGGCAGGTTGAAGGGCGCAGCTCCCGCCGGTTTCCGGTAGAAAACACATAAGAACCCTGCATGAATGCATGCTGCCAACCAACCAACCAACCAACCAACCAACCAACCAACGAACGAACGAACCAACCCACCCACCCACCCACCCACCCACCCACCCACCCACCAACCAACAAGCCAGCCAGCCAGCCAGCCAGCCAGCCAGCCTGGCACAACACAAAAAAAACTCTTCCCCCTCCAAAAAGGGGACAAAAAAAAGGGGAGCCATACGTTGGGCAACTGGGTGGCTGACAAAGGGTAGTTCCACCGTGGTAGGTGCCGCGGAGCCCCTTCGGAAATCCAGTTCAACTTCCTCAGTGTCCCCCCAAAAAAAAGTGACATCTGCCAGTGAGCCTTATTGAGGGTTCCTCATATGTCACCTTACGCAGCACCCCACCCAAACCTCGTCTTTCAATTGCCTGCAAGGTATTCAAACCTCCCAAAGAAGGGAATCATAGGGACCTCTTGCCGGGTCCAAATCTGGGGCACCAGCCAGTGTCTCCGGAGCGCATCGCCGCTCGGTGGCCTCAGCGTGGCACAAACCGGCAGGTTCCTCTGCCGTTGCCTTGGTGTGGCTCTGAGTCAAAGCCTAAAGATCAAACCGAATGGCCAGCCACGGGGTGGCAAACTGACTCCCAGTTCCTGAAGGGAATGACAACTACTGTCTGGGGTCTGAAAATTTGTGTTGACGAAACGAGGAGCCTTTGTACAAGGGCGTGGCGCTCCTCTTTTTTCGGAGTGCCCAAAATGGAAAGCCATCTGACCTGTTGGAACTCGGGACCCAATGCCACGCTTTCAACAGCTGAAGTCTCCGAGTGTGAAATGGGTGCGTCTTTTTTTGTGATGGTACTCCCGTTGTGTGGTTTAAGGGTCGCCAAAAGGAAAGCCACCATTTTGGGCGCTCGCCCAAAATGAGAAACACGGCCAAGCAAGAAATCCCCCACTTAATCCCCTTCGTGGATGAGCCTGGCATAAGGTATCTCCAACTAAGCTCGTGATATTTTACCGGATTCTCTGCATGCGCACCGGTTTGGCTGGCAATTGCGGTTCAACCGGTTTCACACTTAAGCTCCAAACTCTTGTTGCGCCTTAAGCTTCCCTTGCCAAAGAAGCACACGCCCAAACGCTGCAAAAGTCTGAAAACCAAAAGGTCAGTTTTGGGGTGACTCACCGTGGGCAACTGGACACTCAGCCAACCCAGCATCTTTACCCATTTGCCGTTTGTGTCTCCCTGTGCCGGCTGCAAAACCAACCAAAACACCACCCAAAGAGGTGTGAAAGAAAAAAACGTGAATGCCGAAAACAAGCACACCTTTGCTTCTGGCATGCCTTGCTAGCCCAAGAGAATTAGTAGGGCCCCCCGCGAGCTTAAGGAAGTCATCTGGCACCTGCGGCTGCAAGCCGAAAATGGTCCCCTGTCGCGCCCGCTGATGGGCGAACAAGTCCGAAGCTTCCGTGTTAATCAGCGTAGACCAGGGCAAACAGGATCTCGCAATGGGTGTTCCCAAACATGGATTCTGCGGCACCTATATGTTTCTATGCAACTGGCCAAACGCGAGCTGATTTCACAATGTTCTCCAGTGTGGATGAACCTTGAAGACGTACTTAGCAACAGAATGCATACTCCTAGAACTGGTATCACTTCGCCACCAAAACAAGGGGAGGGGCATGGGTCAGCTCATTTCGGCTGTGCCCGCTGCAAAACGTTCTTCCCCTGGTTAGCCCCAGTCATCGCTGTAACCACCTCCCTCCCCGAGGCCTCGTTGGGATTGCTCGTGTGCCGCTCCTAAGGCAAGGTGGAATCGAAACCCGCAGAGACCTCCCACCAGGTTTAGAGGCCAAAGCCTTCAGCAAAAGCCGGGCAGGATGTTGCCCCTATCCACCTCATAATGCTTAAGCACCTAAACATCTAGAGGCAACATTCGTTAATTTAGCAAATGCAAAAAAAACAGTTTGCAACACATCTACATGAATTACAATAATTCACCCATTTAACATCAGGGATCCCCTATTCAAACAGCATTCACAGACAAAACTGACTACGAGATAAAACCAACAGCCCAAGTACACCCAAATCACGTTGGGTCCACCAGCAGCTGCCCGTGAGCTTCAGCTCAAGCTGCCTGGGTCAGAGAATCCCCTCCTAACCTGTCCGGTCCCAAAAGCAAAATCTGATACAAAGTCGTGCGTTGTTTTTGATTGCTGGGGTTCCTTCTGAGGTCTCAGGGGGTGAGTGAGCACACCGATCTTGGAAACTTCGGGTTCCTGAAAGCAAAGGGTGCCAAAATCAACTCGATCGAAAACGATCTTCCGCGGTTCCCGAGGTGCAACTACTCTCATCCCAACTGAGGGCTTGATGACCATCCCTGCCAACCCCCAATCATAGGGCATAGGGGTCTTTTGACCCCCCTCCTCAAATTGACTAAGCGGGGGTTCTTCATCCCGGGTTGCCATTCCGCTTCCCCATCAAGCATTTTCGGAAGTCCTGCGAATCGCCCAGTACGGGGTGGAATCCCGCCACCACGTCGTCCTCGCCTCAAGCGAAAGCTGCCAGCGATGCTTGCTGCCATGCGCCAATCGCTGCGGTAGGGCAAATTTGCTTGTGCGCCCTCTGGATTGTCCAAGCATGAAGCCCAACAAACCAAGCGTTTTTAGACACATCTGCCTTTGATCTTGGGCGCGGAAGTCACGCGTGAATTCTGCATCTTCTGGGCTTGCGTAGGGGAGTAGGTGTTCCGGCTCTGTTGCAGCGGGTGGGCCAAACGTAGTCTCCCCGCCGACATGATCATACCAGTGGCTGTCGCCCCTACATTGTCCAAGGTGCAAGGCTCTAAGGAGCCTTACATTCTATGCCTACTGCGAGTTCCACAAAGAAAGCCTGAAGCCTCGCTGAGTAGGAAACTCTCCAGCCTCGAGTCTCGGGTAGAAAAACGGGCATGTAGTGTGCCCATGCATGGCAACAAAACCCGAGTGCCATGCTCACACTCGGTGGGGAAAATTGGTAGTTGCCGCTAAAAAAACCTGAGCAGCTGCTTGCAGCCACTCAAGGATGTGCATGTGCAACAATATCCAGGGGGTGAGTTACAGCTCAGGGTACCTTTGGATCAGCTCATCTAAGGACCTTTGTTCATAGATGGTCACCATACACTCGGTACACATCTCCCAGGGCCTCCAGCGTGTATTGCATCAAAAACCTAGTTCCCCCATCAAAAGCCCAACATGCGATGTTTAAACCCACGTGTGTGAATAGAACTTGTTTCAGTTTCACAGGGAAATCGAGTCGGAATTGCAGAAAGTTGGGAACAGGACCCATGTCATTGAAACAAAATCACACATCCCGTTTTGATCCGTCAAAAGGGGCTCCATGCAAAAATATGCAGGGCTAGAGTGGGAACCCGAGAAACACATGTTGCAGGACGGGGCGGCTGTCGTCGTCAATGTTGGGCACGTTGAGGCGCTTGAGTGTAGCGACGTCAAAGTCCTGAGCGGGAGATACTCCAAACCAGCAATAAGAAGGAAATCCGCCGACATTGTTCGCCGTGTCTGACACCTAAGAGAGGATCCCCCGGGACACGTCTTGGATGCTTCCGCGCCGCTTTAGTACAGCGGGCCTGACAGTAAAAACTATGCCACGCGCAAAGGTTCACACCAATACTACCTGAATGGGGGGGGGCCCCCCCCCACATACCGCGCGGCAATCTGATGACGTTCCACTAAAAATAGTGTTCGGGGAGTCGGTGTCACAAAACAGGGGTCCCAGGCTCAATCCCCCTGCCGGCTCTTTGCTGGTTCGGGTTTTCTGCCTCCTTTTGCAAAAATTCTAGAAAAACTCTGTGTTTTAGACATCATTTTTGCAAAAACGTGGGAAACACCGTGTTGTTTTTCGGAAACATGCCGGGGAGCGAGGGAAAATGCAAGGAAGTGCAGGGAAATGAGGACAAAGTAAAATGCAAGGACATGCAGGGGGACACTGCAAGGCAAACAAAGGACAAAGAAAAGGGAAATGACTGGCAATGAAAGAAAGGACATACATGGACAATGAAGAGCACACATCGAGACAATGACGGACATGAAGGGGGAATTGAAAGGAATGGAAGGGGCCATGACTTGGAAGGACATCCTCAAAAAATGCCGAGACATGAAAAGGACATGACGGGGAAATCAAGGGGAACGCCAGTAGTACGAAGACAATTCAGGGGTCATGAAGGGGCAGTGCACGGAAATCGAGGCAACTCAGGGGGGGCATGACGCTGCAATGCAAACAGAGAGAGAGAGAGAGAGAGAGAGAGCGAGAGAGAGAGAGAGCGAGAAGGAGAGACAGAGACAGAAAAAGCGGGAGAAACAGAGACAGAGAAAGAGTGAGAGAAAAAGACCGAGATCGAGAAAGAGACAGAGCAGGAGACAGCAAAAACAAGCGGAGAGAGAAACAGAGAGAAACAGAAAGAGAGACAGAGAGGAAAGAGAGAGGCAAGAGAGAGAGGCAGCCACCAGGGGGGGGGAAGAGGCACGAGGTGGGGAGAATGAGGCATAGCGAGGCGGTAGATTAAGATGGAGACATAGAGAGGAGGGAGAGAGAGAGAGAGAGAAAGAGACAGAGAGAGAGAGAGAGAGAGAGAGAGAGAGAGAGAAAGAGACAGAGAGAGAGAGAGAGAGACAGAGAGAGAGGCATAGAGAGGCAGGAGAGAGAGAGAGAGAGACACAGAGAGAGAGGCATAGAGAGGCAGGAGAGAGTGAGATAGAAAGAGGCAAAGAAGCAGAGAGAGGAGAGAGAGAGAGAGAGAGAGAGGATTGGGAGGATGGGGAGGAGAGAGACAGAGAGGGAGAGAGGACGAGGGAACACACGGAGGAGGAGAAAAGAGAGAGAGAGAGAGAGAGAGAGAGAGAGAGAGAGACACAGAGAGAGAGGCATAGAGAGGCAGGAGAGAGTGAGATAGAAAGAGGCAAAGAAGCAGAGAGAGGAGAGAGAGAGAGAGAGAGAGAGGATTGGGAGGATGGGGAGGAGAGAGACAGAGAGGGAGAGAGGACGAGGGAACACACGGAGGAGGAGAAAAGAGAGAGAGAGAGAGAGAGAGAGAGAGAGAGAGAGACACAGAGAGAGAGGCATAGAGAGGCAGGAGAGAGTGAGATAGAAAGAGGCAAAGAAGCAGAGAGAGGAGAGAGAGAGAGAGAGGATTGGGAGGATGGGGAGGAGAGAGACAGAGAGGGAGAGAGGACGAGGGAACACACGGAGGAGGAGAAAAGAAAGAGAGAGAGAGAGAGAGAGAGAGCGGAAGCAGGAGAACAGGCAGAGGACAATGTCGGCAGACTGAGCCGGAGGCCGGAAAATGCAGGGAAACACCTAACTTATTTGGAGGTGAACCTTGAGGAAAAACTAATCGTTCGGATGTGAGAACTGGGCCATCCACAGGTTGCCGAAACATATAATTTTCCCAAGTCCACCAAAGCGAAAACGTCAAGACAGCGCCGCCTGAGCCAGACCAGGACATACAAATAGCAGAGGAAGGACAGCAGGCTTACCCAACACAAGGGTTCCTGGAACCATCTTGTGGACACTATGTCTGGGTGTGGCATTCCTTTAGCCGGTCTCCACCCCAACTTTGAAGGTCTTACACTGTGAGGACGCCATCACGGACCCAACAGGAAGGTGAGTCCCCAACGAGGAGTGCCCGACAGTTGCCAAAGTCCAGCCGGCTACTGTTCTTCTTGGCTGGATTGCCGGGTGCTGCAAAGCCAGCACGCCAGTTTGTACTATGGGCATTTCCCTAAGCCAAAAGAATGCCGGTCCCGCACGGTTGAGGCTAGCGGTCCAAACCCGGGGCTTTCGAAGTTACTCGTCAGTTCTTCCAGCCACCACCCAAGAGAAGAAAAGGCTTGACAGCTTTTGAACATGTGGCCTGGGATCAAACATAGATGCATCCCAGGCATCGGGCGACTTGCGTAAAGCTAGAACCTCAAGTCCACTGGATCTCAAATAGCCAAGAAGTGCTTGGAAATTGGTCGAAAGGAAAATGTACGTCTGTCGTAAAAAAGGGGACGCCAACAATTGTGGGCGTCCAGTTTTTGGCATCTGTTTCAAGCAAAACCCAAAAAGGGTGCTTGAAAAAAAAACAGACCCATATGGGCCCATCTGCAGCCTAAGAGCAGTGCACGCCCTTTGCACGCGTTGGAGAGCAACCGTGAATCAAAAAATGGAACTTTCCAAACAATTCCATCAGCAGCCTTCATCTCCGCCCAACGATCCATGCCTTTATCCCAGTTGCTTGGGACTTTCTTCTCCCTGTGCATCCAATTGGCCAACCCCCAGGGTACACCAACAATAATGTGATGGTCATGTTTTATGCTGGTGGTCTCGCCCTAGGACCGCTTTTTTGGTGTTTTTGCTCCGGGGGGTTGCTTTGGTACGGAAAAGTGTTGCCAAAACGATATTCCCAAACCGTCTTTGTGGCTGCATCCCCCTGCCCAACAAATTACTGCTGCCGGGGCCGGAAGCAAACCATTTTCCCAACCAAAGATCCAAACAACGAGGGTTGTTACAAAATATGCGTAAACAACAAGGCTGCCCCCCAAAATGGTGGGTTTGCCGTACAAAAGACCTCCCACCCTTTTTGGGGGTCTGATTTGTCTGTCCCATCGCCAAAGGCACCGGCGGCAAGTCGCAGAAGTCCTGCTTGGGATCGATCTGTGGCAGTCCCAGGCCCGGCGGAGCCTGGAGCGAACATGTTGAGGTACCAGTGGTTCAACCCTCATGTCTTAAACAAAGCAAACAGGCAACAAACAGAAGGAAACAAACACACACATTATTGTATTAGTTTGTTTGTTGTAATTTTGTTTGCTGTTTCTTCTTTTCTCGTTTTTGCAAAAAATGCTTTGGAGTCCCAAGATCCATCAGTTGACATTGGTCGCGTCCTTCCCTGGGCCGCCGGGCCGTGACTTCGCAGAAGACGGCCTTGGGGTCAATGTCCAAAAGCCCTGGGGAGATGAGGGGCACCTCGGGCAGCACCTGCGCCTGCGCAGATGGGGCTCGGGGTGGTTGGGGAAGGGTGAGGTTTGAGGTGGATTGGTTGTAGGGATGGTTTTAAAGGTTGGTTTGAGTCTAATTTTCTCAGGCAACACCCATTGTCAGAGCTCCTGCGATGGGAAGGGTTGCATGCAACCACGAAAACGCCGTGTTCACATGTAGCAAGTCCTCAAATGTCAATCAGGCGGGTCAATTTTGGTGATTGGATTGCATTCCCCAGGCAACCTGCACCTGATCAATCCCCAGATTTGCGCCCGCCAATGCCAAGCCATCCTGCTGTGAGGAGGAGGGATCAGTCGACCTTTGTGGAATCAGCGCTTCAAACGTTCCTAGCAACCTTCCACCCACTTGCGTGAAACTTGCGGGGGGCAACGGACCTACAATAGTGTTTCATGGGGGCTGGACGGTTTGCGGGAAAAAAAATCCACTTCGGCGGCTCATTTGCCGCCTGCGGCTTTTTATTTCCTTTGGGCCGACCTCTGAAGAGTCAACTCACGTCCTGAGTGAAAGGGCCCAAACATGATGTTTAAAAACCCTCTGTTTATCACCCAATGAGGGTACAGTTGTCCTTTTGTTACGGTCCGTTATGGCCTTCAGCATGGCAGCATCCCCAACATCACCAGCATCACTTGGACCTGGGGTTGCCTATATCGGCCCTGATTGGGTGGCAGTTGGGAGTTGCTGGGGGATGATTTAAGTTCGGGGGGCTTTTGGTTGGCTTAGATCCTCATGAGGGTGGGTCCTGGGGAGGTTTGGGGTTGATTCTTGGCGAAGCGAAGGGCTGACATCCGGCTCGGGTGTTAGTTTCTTGCGAAATCACGCCTCCCCAGGCCACAGGCGTGATTTCACCCAAAAAGCACTGGGAATTTCAGGGGTGGTTTTGCTTTCGAATCACCAGTTCTGACAGTTGCTTGCTTGTTTCGTCCGAAAAAAAAAAAAAAAAAAAAGAATCCAAAGTAAAGGAGTGTTCCAATATTGTTCCAATATAAACACGGCCGGTGGGAACTAACCCCAAACCAAAACACTAGGTTCCGTGAGTCAACCCCCACGAAACCAAAACCTCAAGTTGGCCCAGGCTGGCAGGCCTTGGATTCTTCAGAAATGACTGTGATTCGAATTTGTTTGGACACAGGGGTTATGCTCAAACCTAGGGGCGTCGTACACAACTCATGGACACGCACACACCCGTATGCTGCACATACGTATGTATACACACATATACATATATATATATATATACACACATAAACTCATGTGCACACATATGCATATACATGATTATGTCCTACGTATATACATATACATTTATATACCCATCTGCCCAGTGACCCACGGAATTGGGGCCCTTTCTGTGGTGCTCCCATTTGGAGGAAGCCAACCGAAGAACCTTGCGGGTGACAAGTTTAGGACTTCCCGCACCAGGTCCCAGCCCCGCCTTGTCGGTCCACCGGTTGATGACGGGAAGGTCCTGGGCCACAGGTATTACAGGTGCCGAGGTTGGCAAAAAAGAACATGGTAAGGAAGGAAAACATGCAATGAAGATCAGTAGAAACAATCAACACCGGAACCACACCTAAAGCCATTCGACACCCTCAAAAGTGATCCATCAGGATTCCCTCTGAAATCAATTTCGCGCCCCCACCCCGAATTCGCACTCACAAACTTGCCCAAAGAACCTGTGAACATCTTGGAACTTTGGCTGCCAACATCCCGCACAGGAACACCCAAACGTCAACTCGTGTTTGGGCAAGTGAGCAAAACGCAATACGGAATCCGCTTGTCAGTCATGGTTGTAAAGCCCAACCCCTTCTGCGATACCACAGCAAATACAGTCAAAACCCAGTTTCGCAACAATGCTACCCACAGCGCGTTGTAGCTTTTGCCGATGACCCATGGATGATTGACAGGTTGATTTACCAAGTTTCCACCCTGCCCCCTTCCCCTCGGCAAGTTCATAGACCCCCCCAGAAAGGAATGATCCCCAGAGGAAATACGGCGCTTGTGAAGCTTCATGACGGCTTTTAGGGGCGTATCTGCATTTTATATGTATGTGACTTTCTGTCAAGGGAACCCCGCACCGCACATAGCGAACTTTTTTTCACACATGGAACATCGGAGTCATACGTGGCCAAGCTGGCAGCTCAATACGTGGGTGTGTCTCCAAAGAAGGCCACCAGATGTTGCATGGGTGAAAGCTGGAAACCCAAGCTGAGATCGGTCAGCCCAAAGCCCACTTTTGTTAGCTATGGAATGTGGTGATCAATATGTGCCTCCCTGCAATTCCCATGGATGTCCGGGGGCAGCCTCAAAAAAAAGCACCCAAATGTCAACCAGTACGTGTGTTTGATGGGGCCCAAGCTTGAGGAAACCTCTTCCCCGCTTCCTGGGCGCGGAGGCTTGACATGGGATTCATTCAAACACGAAGTTTGCTAGGGTCCAGTTGCCCATTGACCCTGGTAAAAAATGAACCCTTTTTGGTGTTCACCAAAAAACCACGGGAAATAAGGGCTGGAATCCACGTGTCACAACTGCTGTGGCAAGGACATGGCCTTTTTCGGCAAGTGGCAGCAGCCGGGCTCAGGAGCGAAAACGGCAAAAACCTGGGCTCCAGAGTTAGGAGGTTGGACGCCAAGCCATCGTCAAGCCATAGGAATTGTTAGGGATTTGTAGGAATTGGTAGAACATTGCAGGAATCGGCAGGAAGGTGGGAATTGGTAGGGTGTTGGTAGGAACTTACCAACCTAAAAGGGACAACTTCGCTCATATCTGGCGCTTACCCTGCCTCCAATCATGGAAGCTGACAGGAAGGTGTGGGTTTTTTTCTAGGAGACCGCCCTGTCCACTTTGATTGTTGGATTGCAGGCGCTTAGGCAGTTTTACCTGGGGCAAGTGCTGACCTGTACCCCAGAAATAGGGCCTGTAGAAATAGGTCACGGGTACACAATGTAGAGAATAGTTGATACATGTATATTATATATGCGCATTCATATGCATATCTATATTAATCGGCCTTTGCCCAAGAATGCATACGTAATTTAATAGATATTAGATTTAGATGCTGGGACCGTACTCCAGGGGCACCTGGTCCGTTCAGAGATTGGGAGGTAACTTTTTGAGCCTTGCAGCAATGTGATGCAACTTGCTCTGAAGCTAGCCCATCGCTGTTGCTGGAGAAAAACATGTGTAAGACAATGTTACCCAAAAAGGGAGGGACCTTCCGGCTGCATGGACATGCCCAGTGGACCATCTTACTCATCCAAGTCGGTGCGCCACGCGTCCCGTGCGGTTGCGGCTTGCTGGGATTCAATGGGTACTGAGATGGGCTGAACTAGCAGGGGGCCCCAATTCACTGGTTGTTGTATTGCCTGCTTGTTCTCCATTGCAACCATCTCCAAGAAGCATTGCCAGCTGCATCAGCCAAAACCCAGCCCCCGCGTTTTCCCACACCCCCAAACACAGTCAGCTTCCGGGAAGATGTGGGCAAGCAAAGTGGCCGACTGAACCAAGCTAGGCGAATTGGGCCATCTACTTTCGTGCAACTGTACGTCATAGTGAGCTCGCTATACCCCGTGAACTTGCCATAGCATCGGAGAGCCCAAATCCGCCGTCAGGGTTGGGCCATGAAGCACGCCTAAACCACGACTTTGTGTACACCGTTTCCTTTAGGCATTCTTAAGAGGGGGGGGGGCCAGGGGTGGTTGTTGAACCGCATTCTTCCCCCCCAAAAAAAAAAAAAAAAAAAAACGGGCCCCCCCCCCCCCCCAAAAAAAAAAAAACAGACCCCCCAAACTGCCAAACTCGACCAACTCGTCTGCGAGCTGCTGCGCCGACTCCGGCGTCCAGCCCAGCTCGGGGGGTGCCGGCGGCATGTCCTGAGATGCCACGTCGTGGTTTGAGGGTACCTCCCTCAGCGAGGCCCCTGAAGAAGGGGGATTTAACCTCATGTTGTGATGGGCAACTCCCCATTTAAGGGTGGGCCGAGGGTTCAGGTAGAAGAAAGGTCTCCTATTTGTGACACGTACTCACATGAGTGTGAATGATACTCCTGAATTTGTGCCACTCCTGAAGGAGCAAGATAAGAAAGAGAATGGGGAAAAGGCAACAAATCTAATATCTGCACACAAACGGCTCTGCAGTCAGGCTTGTTTAGCAAACTGGAAGTCAGAGCTTGAAACTGATGCTTAAAAAAAACAAGACACTTCCAAACGGATGAACAGAGGTGGGGCATTTCAAACACCTGGTGCAAGCCAGGGCTTCGGGCGGGTACAGGCCATTGGGACTACTTTCCCTTCAGCACATACCGACAAACAGAACATGTTTGTACTTCATACTATGGCTAGCCTCTGCTTAAGATACTTGGCGTTTTTTGAATGTTGCCGGTGTTGCGCCCTAGCAGCACTCGCGGGCCAAGATCTCCATTCTGTGTGTCCGGAAACCTTGGACCAATTGAAGGAGGGGTCTTTGTATGATGCCCCCCATTAAACATCACCCCAAAGCAAAACACCTCCGCATCCCAAAAACATTATATTTAAACCACACGCCACACATCGCCGCACGCCCGAGTTTTCGAACGCCCGGTAAAGTACCTTAGACTGGTGAGAAACGCTGCCAGCAGAAAAACAAGAAAATCACCAGGAACTGTAGAAGTTTTGGCGGGAGCTTCCAGGATCCTCGTGAGACAGCCCCGCGTCGCCCAGAAGCTGATTCATGCCTTCTCATTCATTTACAGCACCTCACTTGGCGGTCATATGAATTTGGGAAAGTGGAAACTAAACCAGCTAATAACTTGAAGGCGGCAGCACAAATTCAAATTGCCCGTGTGGTTTCTTAAAAGGTAGTAGCCGGCACCCCTTGTTTTGTTTGATGTTTGGTTCCTTCTCCAAAATTTATCCAAACATGCACCAAGAACCACCGTAGAACTATTGATGCTGTATTCGCGGAATCTGCAAAAGTGTGCTCAGAGAACATTGGCTCAAATGTAGTATTTCCCCTGGGTTCTGCAAGCTTTCTCCCAACAACACACCCGGAAAAGGAAAAGCCGCAGTTGCCGTTGCCTTTCTTAGTTGGTGGTTTCCCAGACCTCCAGTGGCCACGGAAAAACGGACGCCTTGCTTCTGGCTGCTTGGTCTTGAAGCAAAGCCCTTGTCCCTTCCAAACGCGGACGGCAGGCCTCCCCTTGCCCGACTCATATGGGTGGGTTGTTTTTTTTGAGGGTTCTTTGGCTTGGATCGTGTTGAAGGGAAACTGAGCAAAAGCCATCATTTTAGGGGCTCCTTATTTTAAGACACACCCACGGCTTCCGTTTATTGAAGGGCTGCTTCATTTTGTTTGTGTTGGTTTCCCTTTGCAAGGGCTTCCCTCCGAAACAAACATAACTCACTCATCCCACCGCCATGGCGCCAGCGGAGGCGGCGGCTTCTCACTGGGCGGGGGCGGCACGTGCGCCGACGCCGTCTGCGCGCGCTGCTCCTGGGCTGGTGGCGCCTTGGCCTCCGGCGGGGCCTCGCTGCGGCAGCGAATCGACCCAGTCACATGGGTGTGGCTCTTCGGGGAACCCACAAAATCCGCCGACCCGCAAAATCCGCCGACCCCTCTCCCCAAACAGGAGGCGCATGGGAAGGGTGATGCTACAAGAAATAACCATCGCCATCATCATCATCATCATCATCATCATCATCATGATCATCATGATCATCATGATCATCATGATCATCATGAGCATCATCTCTGTCCTGGTCATCACCACTATCACCCCCAGTAACGTATGTTCCTGTTCTTCCCTCATTCTTCAGGCGGCACTTCTTGCCTTCATCTCAGCTCATGACCTAATCCTTTTCATACAAGAAAATAATGTCACGTTAAGCAGTCGCTGTTCTTACTCAGCATGGGGTGAGACGATAGAGAGCAAGTGAGCCGCAGTCTCAGCACTGCGCGCAGCAATTGCCCGCGTTTCATCTCATGACCTTATCTGTTCTAATCTTTTTTTCTATAAAATCCGGGTGTCACCTTAGGCATTTTCCATGCCAAGGGAAAAGGAACAGCGAATATTAGATCTTAATCTTATAATCAAGGATTCAGATGTCACATTGGGGGGTTGCCATGCCAGGGGGGAAGGCACATACCTTCATCTCATCTCAAGGTCTCATTCTACTCATCTTAAACCTTACAAAATATTTTATTTAGGATTCGGATGAGTTGCAATAGGTGCAGCCTCACCATGACGCTAGAGAGCTGCAATGCTGGAAGCAAAGAAGTAGTAGGGAAAGGGGCTTGTGTGTTAACAGGCATTGGTGTGGAACAAGAACGCTGCAAAGAAGTAAGCATCGTCGTCATCAGAATCACCATGGCCATCCTCGTTATCATCCCCATCAAAGTCATCATCGTCATCATAGTCATCAATCGACATGCCTGATCAGCATCACATATTTTCTTTCTTATTGCACGAGTATCTTCATTTGTGGTATTTGTCATTCTTAATTCTTATTATCTAGCATGGTAAGTGAGCCGCAGCCTCAGCATTGCAGGCGGCATTTTTGTGTTTTCCCCACATCTTTGTGCGGGGTTCTTACTGTTACCGCTGCGCGCGCGCCCTCCGCCGCCCGGCGTTTACTCACTCGCTTTCTCACTCACTTACACACTCACTCACTCCACTCACTCAACTCACTCACTCACTCACTCAATCCATCACTCAATATTCACTCAATCACCCAATCACTCATTCACTCACTGAGTCACTCAGTCACTCAGTCACTCAGTCACTCAGTCACTCAGTCAGTCAGTCAGTCAGTCAGTGACTCACTCACTCACTCACGCACGCACGCACTCACTCACTCACTCACTCACTCACTCACTCACTCACTCACTCACTCACTCACTCACTCACTCACTCACTCACTGGATGTTGTCGCGCGCGCGGCTGGGGGGTGGCAGCTGCACAGCATGTACGATGAATACACTGAAATCTTGAGATGGGATGAAAATAAGTGCCGCTTGCAATGCTGAGGCTGCACCTCTCTTTCCCCCGGCGCTGCAACTCTCTAACGTCACATCCGAATCCAATATTTCAGATCTAGTTGCCAGCATCGCCGACGCTTTCGGGAGCCTCTGAATCACGCATCACCTTCATCCCTTGCATCGCCTGGTTGTTGGGCCAGGCTTCCCAAAGCATTCCTGATGACGCCACGCTCACTCACATGCGCAACGCGCGGGCAGCATGCACGCAAGCAACGAAGCAATGAAGCAACGAAGCAACGAACCAACCAACCACCAACCAAATCCATCCATGCCATGCCAGCCACCCCATCCCATCGCTCCCCCATCCCATCCATCCCTCCCTCCGTCCCAGCCAGCAATCCATCCACTCTCCTCTCCTCTCCTCTCCTCTCCTCTCCTCTCCTCTCCTCTCATCTCCTCTCCTCTCCTCTCCTCTCCTCTCCTCTCCTCTCTCCTCCTCTCCATCCATCCATCCATCCATCCATCCATCCATCCATCCATCCATCCATCCATCCATCCATCCATCCATCCATCCATCCATCCATCCATCCATCCATCCATCCATCCATCCATCCATCCACCCACCCACCCACCCACCCACCCACCCACCCACCCACCCACCCACCCACCCACCCACCCACCCACCCACCCACCCACCCATGTCATCCATGTCATCCATGTCATCCATGTCATCCATGTCATCCATGTCATCCATGTCATCCATGTCATCCATGTCATCCATGTCATCCATCCATCCATCCATCCATCCATCCATCCATCCATCCATCCATCCATCCATGCATCCATCCATCCATCCATCCATCCATCCATCCATCCATCCATCTGTCATCCATCGCGGCCATCCATCCATTCCGAGCGGCGGACATGCGAGGCCGGCGCGCGGAGCAGGAAAATAAAGGTTTTCCTGCTGCCCCCCTTAAAACCAATCCAAAAAGGGAACCTGCAAAATGACACACCCTCTTAGGCAGGGGAGTTGGAGGTAAGGCTACGGGGGAAACACTGAGTTGGTGGCATTGTATAAGGGGTACATTCGAGCTTCTATTGGCCTAAGCACCACATCTCCAACCCCACATCTGAACATGCCCGTGACTGGGGCGACAAGCGTGACTACCCACCTCTGAATACTTAAGTAGCCGAAACTCGTAGAGGCAACCCCCTGTGCACAAATTCCACAAGCAAACGCAGATGCCGGTGCTAGACAATGACAAACAATGCCCTGCTAAGCTGACTGGACGGAACAAGTTCAAACTTCTTTGCATTGACAAGCAAGTGATGAAGATAACAGGTCTAAACACAAAGTGTTTTCCAATTCAGCAAGTAAGCAAAGTCCACCAATCGAGAAGCGCCTAAAACCCAATCAACCCCCATGAGCCCAGATTGCCATCCCTGCCAATCCCAAAGAAGCCTCAGACATGGACCAGAATTGCAAACGTTGGGCATGAATCAATGAACCCTGTTGGCTGCTATGGACTGGGCCGTAAGGGTTTGTTAAAGGCTTAATCGTAACAGGCCTGGTTTGGTGCGGTTTGGCCTTACGCACTGGCTTGTCAAAACCTGAGCCCCCCTGCGGGTTGGGGTTCCCCTACTTAGAGTGGCCCAAGTGATTGTGAAAGCAGAATCGCTGGGCGGCATTGACCATTGGCGCGAACAATTAGACAATGCTGGACGTTTGTCCTCACTTCTCCATCCTTCGGTTGCCTTCAGGGAAACTAATTCTTATGGAGCGGTTGCTGGCCCGATTTGTCAACTTGTGTACAACTTTCAAAGCCCCCTGCCTCCCCCCCCGGCGTGCGATCAAAGGGACACTGCCTCCAGTTTCTGACTTGGATCTCACCTCCCTTAGAAGGTCCAAATCATGACCCAAGATGTGGCGCCTGTAGCTGCAGCTGAACCTACAAGCTGCGAGGCAATTCTTGGCATTTGCAGCCAAGAGGCCAGGCTCTTCATAGGCGGCCTCGGATCTGCCAAGGTCCCTGGACATCAGGAAAGGGCTGCTCTGCTGAGTGTGCACTGGCCGGGAAAAGCTTGAACTTGCTGAGGCCTTGACTGATATGACGCAGAAAGCTATTAACAAACAAATTAAAGAGTTCAGAGTTTGCCAACTCAGCAGGTAAGATGGCAGTAGTACAAAGTAAGCTATCTAGTAACGGTGGATAAAGTTCGAATCCAACACTACAATGGTCTTCCAACTGTGGGTGCGTTTATGGCACCCTGCAAAATGTTAACTTCCACTGGTTTGTGGAGAGACGGGTCTAACCAAAGAGCAACGTACAATGGGTGCTAAGCGACTAGGGAACTTATTTTCCTTTCTCACCGTAGGTTCGGATACTTTCTGCACAAATTACTACCATCAACAACCTGACAACAGGGCTCTTCCTTGCAAACCTCCGCAGGCGCATTCGCCTTCTCATCCTACCCACAGGCGAGCGCATTGTACTTTGCACAAACCCTTGGTTATGATTGACCCTAGAAGGAAGGGCACGTCGTCCAGAACAAGGAACATGGTAGAGCCGAGCCAACTGAAGCTGAAAGCAGTCGGCATCGCCTAGTTGCTTTCTTGATTGACGCCTGGCCGGACGAAATACTGCATACATAGGCCAGCACTCAGGCAAGCCGCTATAGTAGCAAACCGGCCATTTGCCTTTTAGAGACCAAAGGGCGGTTCTCTGGGAAACCCGAAACATGGATTAACTGGGTATATGATATTCCAGGTGGTGCATCCCAGTATTCATAGGGCTTCTCCATCTGCCGTGTGAATTTGGTATTCTGTCCATTCACATAGGAAAACATGGGTACGCAAAAAATGGGCTGGTTCATTCTGAAGGGAAACATCCTTCCCGCAAAGGTATTCAAGGCCAAATGGGATCAAATGGGGTCATACTGTGGCGGGACGAAATCCTGCACCACCTAAGAAACCATGGGACACCATTGTTCGTTGGCATTTACACGGGAATCGAATCACTCCAGGGGTTTCTAGGTGCAGGAATTCGTCCACAGTGCTGCGTTTTGTGCCTGGTGCTTCACCTGCCTGAGGCCCTCACGCCTTCACGGGTGGCAGGGCGGCCGCCTGAGGTCGAAGGGTTGCAAGTCGAGGAGGCTCCCCAAATCAGTCAGTCGAGTCGAGTCCAACCGAAAGGGAAGATGGCTGAACAAAAAATCTAGCCGAAAATTCTGGTCTGCTCATTTTCGACACGCATCCCATTTGACACCATCCAACAGTTGGTCCCTGTATGTTGAAATCTTCCCCTCCACCAATTCCATGTTCCAAGGGCTCGTTTTTCCTTTTTTTTTGTTCGGCGTCACTTTTCACGCCTTCCAGTGGACCACCAAGTTGCCAGATGCCGCAAAATGCAGGCCATGGTCGAACTGAAAGGAGATCGCTGAACAATAGCTGTGTAGCAAGAAACGCTCACTGGACGGTACTGAGGGCAAGCAGGACCCTGGGTAACAGTGGTTTATTCAAATGGTTGGATCACTATTCGCAACGGAACATTTCACCCCCGCAACTGGGTATGTCCCAAACTACTCGGTCCTGTGTTGGTTTCCAGCCCAAAAAGTCCAAACTGCTTGTTTGTCAGTAAAACGATCTTCTGGCCGGCGATTGCAACCTCAATTTTGCTCGTTTGCTCGCGGTCAGTGGGTACAGTCATCCCCTGTTCGTTTGCTTGACCCTTAAACTCAGCCAGTCTTCCCAAAAAAGTATGAAGTCCGGCAACTCAGCGTGGGAAACGGTGGATAATGCCAGCGGCTCTGTCAGTCCAAAAGAAACCGCCCCTTTGGCCGTGGTGCATAGCCCGCCGGCGGCGGCATCTTCACTGGCGGCCTAGGGAAGGAGCTTCATGGCTCGGCTGGCCGTGGTTCAAGGGGTACATATCCACCCCGGCAAACATCGATGAAACGGAACATAACCATCTCAGAGACAATGCAGGAAACATTGACATGCAAGAAGTTAAGGTCAAACATCCAACTCAGGGTTTGGATTGGCTCGGGATTTTGCCTCCTTATTCTTGTGGATGGCAAATCACCCCATAGTCAGAGGACACCCCAAACAACATCTTCTGACAGGGCCCCAAGAAGCTGAAATCCATCAACATTCGCCACCCAGGATCCTCCAATGGGGCCCCGAGCAAACAAAGGGGCCCCAAAAGGGCGCTCGGGGGCCACTTGCGCACAGGAACCGGGAATAAATGTGGGCGTGTCTTGTTTTGAGGGTACCGTTTGTTGGCCCCAAAAGGAAAACAACAATTTTGCGGGCTCCCCAAAAAAGATACACGCCCATGTGCACCTTTCGGAATCTTGGCTGAATGCGATTCAGCCCAATGTGGCTACCGATCCGTACCCCCCAACTCTAAACTAAGTATATGAGGCCCATACATTCCCAAAGGAGTCGAACCACCCGAGCACGGTTGAATCTCCCCGTTGACGGCTCGCTTGCAAAATAATCCAACGATACTTACTGGCAAGGAACCGCAGGGCTGCTTTCTTCGTGCCTCCGGATAACTTCCACGTCTATTCAATTTGGGAGGGCCGTTGTCCAAAACGTGCACCTCACCAGGCGTTAGCGAAGGCTCTCTCTATCTCTTTCTGTTTCTCTTTCTCTTTCTCTTTCTCTTTCTCTTTCTCTTTCTCTTTCTCTCTCTCTCTCTCTCTCTCTCTCTCCGTTTTTTCAACTTGAGACCTGAAGCCCCGCCCTGGGGGCTTCGAAAGGAGATCCGTCACGTCGAAAGGACCCTAGGCAATTAATATAACTCAACAACCCGAAGCCAGGAACTCCCAAGCAAAAAGCCTTCATCACGGACACCACCCGACCAAGTTCAGGCACAAACTGGAGCCCTATCTGAACTGCGAAAGGTGGTGATTTGGATTTCGCCGGGGACCAGCCCCTTGTGACCTGCGAACGCAATCTGGGGCTGGGAGGTCGCGCGAAAGGCCAAACTATTCGGGCCACGTCTCGCTTTGCCACGTGGTGCCCTAGCTGCACTCAAACATGCACCGCCAAAACCATGGAAATGGGCGCCGGATGTCAGGATTTTAAGCAATAATTCAAAAACCTGAAATTGGCAATCCCAGGTAGGGCGCATTCATCACGGATGAGCTCGTCTACCCCAAGGTGAGATGGTTGGAACTTGCCCACGCCCCTTCCTAAGGGGGGATGGCAAACCCGCCCCAAACAATGGGCTGATATGTGGTTTCCACTTGGAAAGCATCCAGAGGAGGGGTCTGGGCATTGTCTAAGGTGAATGGAGCCTGGAATAAAGTTGTCCAAATCAGCAAAACCAAAGGTCAAGAAGGTCGCTTCCCCAAAACCGGGTGGTTCCCCTTTTGCCAGGACATGCAACCACACAAAAGGAAGCACAGCAGAAGAAATGCCGCAGAATCCAGCGGTCTGAGCTTCCGCGCGCCTTACTGGGCGCCTCGTAGTTGAAAGGGGGCATGCCCCCTACCTCAAGGAGGGCGATGGGGTCCCCAATTCCGTTTATCCAGTATTCCCACTAGGTCCTCCAGTAGAGGTTAGAAAAAGGGTACCCTTTTTGCCCTAGGGTACAAGGGCACTGGGGGACCTAACCCCTAATTGAAACGGAAAAGTGGAACCACAAATGGAAGTCCACGGTCGTCCCCTTCTCAAAATTCATTGTTTTCACAGGGTGCCATAGGGGGACCACCCTCCGAAAACAGGTGACAAGGTCTGAGTCTGGACTACACCCCTGCAGATTAACATGAAACTGACAAAAACCGATCCGCGTTTAATGAAGTCTTGTTGGGGACGCCTTATTTGGCGTCCACGTCAACTTGCAGGCGATGAAGCTGCTGACACCTACCCTCCTCAACAGCTGTGGAAAAGAGGCCCCCATATAATCCATGTTTGCATGCGTGGGGTCCAAAGTATTTACCATTCTAAAACGACTGCTATGGAATTGTTTGTTTGGGGCGGGTGCCCCTCGTGCCCCTCGTGCATAGGTTAATCCATTCTGGCAAATGCAATAACCTCATGAAGCGACTTGCGCGTATCACCATGTGCCCTGCTTTGCTCTTTGTGGCTGGATGGGAAAATCAAGAACCCATCAAAATCAAAAGGGCCAAACCGGCAAGCTAAATCTGGCAGTGGCAAGTGAAACCAGAGGTTTACGCGGGTGGGGCCCGTGCTTTCTGGAGATGGGAAACCTTGCAAACCAAGGTAGCAACGCTCAGGATTGTACCAGAAGTGCTCCAAAGTGGTGTCGTTGGTGTTTGTGTGGGGGGGGGAGATCCCATCTGGTTGATTTTCAGCAGACACCCAAAGTCAACCAGCCATTTTTGGAGGCCGTCTCATTTTTCGGACAAACCCAACTGGTCTGTGGCGGGGGCCGCCAACCCTGGCGGATTTGTGCCGATCTTGCAAGACCCTCGAGCTCGGCCTGCAAAGGAGGGCCCGACCTCGGAACGGCACAATTCTTGACCGGGGAAATGGTTGAAGAGAGGGTCCGGGGTCCAATGGGCCTCCGGATTACCAAGTTGCGCCCACTGCCAAAAACATAAGCAAGTGAATCTGCCTGATAGACTCAAAACAGGCACATGCCACCTGTCATCAATCAGGGGTTGCCGTTTAGTTAGCACTGATACTTGAGAAGCCTAGAATCTAGGACGTCCTCGGTAGCCCCCGAACACGTGTTTCTTGGTTTGGGTTTTGCATTTCTTGTACGCCATTCTTCGTGCCTGGTTTGAAAGGCTGACATTCCTTTCGATTTCATTGGGCCTTCCAACTCGTGCAGCCAACCCGTTCGGGTGTCTCAACTCAATTCGGGCACGCCAAATTCCAGGGCACACCGCGAACCCTAGCCACGCTAAAAATTGCAGTGGATGCCTCCAACCTACGAGCGCTATGCCATAATCTTGGTTGACGTTGGAAGGGGAGCAACAAAAATATTGTTTAGCAGTTAAGTGGGGAGTTCCCACTAAACCACGATGAGCAAAAATGTAACATGTTTCCCAACAACAACCAGATAATGATTGAATCATGCAGGTTTCATAGGCTAAAGGGGCCTCCAATATGCTCTACAACTTTGTTTCCTGCCAAGCCCTCAACAAGGGCCCGCGCCAGCAACTCATCAACAAGAGGGTGGGGATCCAATGCGTTGAGCGAAGGCCCCAACACCTTCCTTGACGCGTATCCGTGGCTGATAGTCGATGTCATGCACCAGTTGATAGGCGGTTTGTCGCATGTTCTTCAGGGGGGGGTTCGTCCACCCCAGCCCCATCTTAACCGGCCTACACCTTGCGACACCTCTTTAGCGAATGATGGCTTGAACTACAACCACTAAACCGGGGCCATAGCGGGATATTGCCAATACACCTGGGCAACTAGCATAGTTCACCCCGAAATAAGCAATAGCAACCATCATCATGGGCCAGTTTGTTCTACCCCCAGGTGAGCTCTTTGCAATTTGCCCATACTATATCCCACATAGCTTTGGTGTTTGTGGCTTGGTGGCAGTGGAAAACATTTCATTTTTAGCCTCGAGACTCAAGACCATTGTAAGAGCGCTGGAGGGAGGGTACCTGTGCTCATGGCACGCAGGGAACCACCAAAAGAGCTTGTACAGCTTACATGGCAACCATGCTTGTGGAACCCTATGACACCAAACTATGCTTTTCTCGTTGATTCTTTGACACTTGTGGGGTTCCCTTGGTGCCAAAAGCGCGCTGGGGCCTAAAAACGTACAATTTCCCACAACCATGCTGGAGACAGTGCGAGCAGTGGAACCAGGCTGAAGTAACCGACAAAACACGTCACTCTGAGCGTAGCGCCCAGGAGCTTCGTCGCTGTCGCTGTCGCTGTCGCTGTCGCCCTGAGGGCAGATTTCAGTCTAGCCCAGGAATTCCAAATTAGCCACACAAAATACAACTAGCCATATACCAAATACCAGAGTTGAGAAAAACAACCAAAAAAAACATGTCCTCCAAAAATTGCTGAGCAGGCTTCTATTCAAAGGCTCGGGTTGGACGACTACTAGGCTTGTGTTTATCTTGAGGGTTGTTCTGAAAGTTGCTTCCGACCATTAAATTATACAAGGTGAAAATCTATTTGGCCGCTTCGGAGCGCCTTATTTTATTGAGCCAAAACATGTCAGTAGTCTCAACTGTACAACTGTATATGACAACATGCGTATTGGGCTACATATTTCAACACTCCTCCTTGCTGGAGGGTGCTTGATCACCCGCACAGCAACTATACAGTGCGGTAGTCGGAGCCTGGACCAGGGCCTTACGAATCTAGAAGACTCATCTGGCCTTTACTCTTGCTTTGAAGAAACACAAATCCGGAACGATTCATTGTGTCCTTCATTTGGACTCCGGGTACTGACTTTGTCAGCACATCAGACCTGTTCCGCCTGCCTGGTATGTGTTCTACCTTTAAATGGTTCATCGCCACACGTTCCTGTAACCACAGATAACGAGTTTGAATGTGGCGTGCCTTTCCCAGGCAAACCCTAAACCCTATTAACCGTGCCTTTGGCTGCGGTTGCATCAGACTCTACTAGAACCTCTACCTCAACTCCAAAGTCTTGAAGGAGGGATTGAAGTCCTAATCCTACAGAACCGCCTTTCACCAAAGCGTAATACTCACTCTCTCCAGTGCTCAATGCTATCGTCGACTGGACGTTGCTTGAGTGCTTCAGTGTATGGCTACCATAGAGGGCAACCATGCCTGTAGTGCTTCGCCTAGTGACAGCGTCTCCTGCATGGTCAGAATCAACCTGTATACGGACCTTCGAAGGTTTGGCTTGTCGCCCAAACACTTGACAAAGATCAGGATACTTCAGCAAATACCTGCACAGTCTCTTCAGGTCTTGCATCGCCGCCTCGGTCGGGGTGACCATCTTCCTTGAAAGATTCTTCACAGCGTGCGAAAGATCAGGACGATCTTGACTGAGGTACGCTGCTCGCATCACACTCGACCTATAAAGTGAAGCTGCTTCTCGCGCCAACGGAGGGCTGTTAGCCTCCAAAAGCTGCTGCTCCACGGACTTCTTGATGTCTGGGGTCTCAGTGCCCTTCGCGTTCACCATTCCCAGATGTCTCACCAAAAGTTCCACATGACGGCGGTCAGGTTCCAAGAAAACCGCTGATTGGCCTTCGTGCATGCCAATGCGGATCAGACGATTCAAGAAATGTGCAGTGCGATCATCTCCATCCTCGTCTCCCAGCATTCCGAGCCGTTTCAGCTCGTAGGCACTCCTTAGAGTGGAATCCAGCTCATCCAAAGCTTCTTGATCACCAAGTGCAAGGAAGTCGTCTCCATGAACCAACACTCTGCACCCTGTGCTCGGCTTGTAAAAGCAGGAACCATTGCTGCGGCCACGCTGAAACCCATGCTTCAAAAGAAGTTGGGTATAATGGTCTT
The DNA here is from genome assembly GCA_963377175.1 of Effrenium voratum. Classification (NCBI taxonomy): domain Eukaryota; class Dinophyceae; order Suessiales; family Symbiodiniaceae; genus Effrenium; species Effrenium voratum. The sequence continues at coordinate 25,192 of CAUJNA010001179.1, forward strand.
GCCATATTGCTGGCGCGTCTTGGCAACCATACATGCTCTTCTCCAACAAACCACAGAAGCCTTCTTCTGCGTCTTCTGGTGGAAGCTCCACATATATGCGTCGCTTCGGAACTCCATAAAAGTGCGCTCGACTTATGTCCCAGAGACCGAGCTTCAGTCTCCGGCCCTTGGCTGACACCCGGTCTGTTGCCCAGGCACTCAGCAAGTAGCGCATTGCCTCCAACGGTGGCGTTGACGAGAACAGGAGGTTCTGCGGCAACTGTTCTTCCGGCTTCTTAGCTGCCTTAATTTCACGGGCAACTAATCTAGACCGGTAGTTGGGCTTTTCAGGATCTCCTTTGTTCGTGTCTAACCATCTCACCGTGATTGGACGAAGTCCCTCTGCGTAGCATTGTGTTACCGGCACCTTCCGGTAAACTCCTTGCTTCTTGAAGTAGTCCATCTCAAGAGTTCTGGCCTTCTTAACTTCTTCCGCTGGTAGAAGTCCTCCATTCACATCATCCCAGTACTCTTCAATGTAGTCTGCTGGAACAAAAGGTTCCTCACAGATTGGCCCTGATGTATTCGACTCCATTGAGTTAAGCTCACCCTTCTGTACAAGATAAGCTTTGACTGTCCGAAGGACAGCTTTGACCAGCGCAGGTGGGTACCTGGCGGCCTGTTTGGCAATTCCACCAATAAGGTGTACATGCCTGTGCCAGGGATCTTTCCCTGCCTTGTTGCTGCACTCACCTTCCAAGAGCTCAGCAAGCTCCCGGCTATTAGTGAGCCAACCGGTCTCCTTTCTCACATAGCCCGTGCCTTGAAGACCACGGCGGTCTGTCGCCATCATCTCCCATCGGCACATCGGCCCTCGGACCAAATATGTGTCCGGGCGATCCGTCAGTTCCTTGACTTCAGGATCTTTCCACGAAGTGGCACTCCAGGGCGCCTCGTGCAAGAACAGGCGCTGGCTGTATCCAGCTGCTTCCTATAGAAGCTGCATGAGTTGTGCAAATGCTCCAGTGCTTTATCCATACGGATCTTACGTTGATCCGGGCTGACCCTGTACTTGTTGATGTTCTGCAAGTGGCTGAATTGATCACACGGCGGACTCCCAGTCAGTAGTACTGGTTCGTCGCGATCAATCAGTTGGTTTACGGCCTCGACGTCTTCTGGCCTGCTAAGGTCCCAGAACGAACCGTCGGGTTTAGCCTCCTCAAGGTCGATTGCGAAACCAGGCTTTAAACCAAACCTGCTCGCCTCCTTAGAGAATCTTGCTGGACTGTACACTTCCATGATGTGTACGGCGCTTAGCTCGCAGCTTATGTTGGCTAGAGTCTCAATTTCCACTGACGAGATCTCTACCTCCTGCTGCTCATAGACCTGCTTGATTCTCCTCTCGATCATCCTCTTCACCACCTCCTTTGCCCTGCTCAAAGACAGTCCTCCCGCGTCCGGGGGCTGCCTGGAGTAGTTGCTCCAGCAGGTGGCTCTCCAGTTTGATCTCTCAAATCTTCAACTGATACCTCAGGTTCTCTCTTCTCTCCTTGCGTTGGCTGGACCTTCAGCTTAGGTCCAGCGGCTATCCTGAGTTCTCCCGGTCTTTTCTGAGGCTTGACCGGTGAGGCTTTAGCCTTACTCCCTGCAGGCGTACTGCTACTGCTGGGCTCTGCAGGTGCACGTTTCAGGCTTGACCTCTCCTCTGGGTTGTCAGGGTATGGCAAAATGCCCTCATCCCTGCGTTCTTCACTAGCTTGCACGGCCTTGTCGGCCGGTGCTCCAGCTGCGTCATCAGCTGTCACATCCCTCTCAGGGGCCTCGTTCTTCTCATCTGCTCTTGCCTTCCTCATCTTGTTGCATCAGAGTCACAATCCTGGCTCTGCATGCTTCCGTGTGTGGCAACACGGTAGATTGGCCCAGCAAAATGCATGTGCATCCTGGGCACCCATCTGTAGGCGTATACTTCTCGACGTCTGCCTTCCGGATGTAGATCCTCTTCTGCATAGGTGGCGCCATGACATGAACTGCTGGTGGCACCTCCATCCTTGGCTCTCCAACCAAGACAACGGCTTCTCCAGCCGCTCCGGCACGTGGCGTGCCCGGTGACCTCCGTGCAGTCACCTCCCATGGAAGCCCTCGTAGGGCATCCCATCCGTCGGCTACCCAACGGTCACAGTCCGCCAGCCTGCGGACTCCAGTGCCCCTCTTGACACCATCTGCTGTGATCACCAAAAGTGATCCGGTACGACCATGGTGGCCGATGTACCGGCCTTCCTTAAGATGTCGTACTCCTTCTCCTACCTCACGGTAGTACAACTTTTCGCCTATAGCGATCGCTGGCTTTCGCCAGTTCTTACCACAACGCCTGTGTTCAGGCGTGCGGCCGTCCGGTCCTTTGCGGTACCGGCACATCAGGTCTGCCGCATGCCGCGGAAGCCATGCCAGGACGGGATCGTCCTCGCGTAGAACCTTGCCGATCATCTCTTCTAAAGAAGACCTCAAGACTCTTACCTGCCTCTTGACCTCACGGACTGCATTCTCCGCAAGTCCATTGCTCCGGTGGTCACCCACCGGGGACTCCTGTGGAACGTTTTCCACTCCAGCCTCACGGGCTGCCTGCTCCTTAAGAGCAACAATCGAATGCTCACCATCGCTCATCATGACCGCTCTCCGATAGCCTAAGTGCTTCAGAAAGTTGGCAAAGAACTTCACGGCATAGGGTGTAGGACCCTTTGCATCCACAAAAGTGGCTGCCACGGACAACGTCCGGCTGTCTTTGATCACCAAGATAGGCTTGGCTCTTCCATCTTCCTTGCCATCTGTAGTCATGAAGGTGTAGTCGCTCGCGATGATGGGTAAACCGTCATCTCTCTTACTCTCCTCGTCTCGAGACCTGTGTTGCTGACCTAGGCCTCTCCCAGCAACGCAATGCCGGCACCAAGTCCTGTACTGAACATGGCCTGTGGACTCATGCTCGTCCACCTCCGCCCTTGTCGGGTTCGCTGGTGCGTGCACCAACGCAGGCGGTGCAATCTCCTCACTCTCCTCTTCTCTCTCAGGAACACCCTCAGGTCGGCCCTCAGGTGCTCCCATGTCCTCATCTCCTCGTCCGGCGGGCGCGGCATCATCTGCCGCTGCCATGGCTTGGGCCGGACTTACACCACTGTGGGCTGCCGCCCAAAACCCTGAGTAGGTGCCTTCGCCTTCAGGTAGAAGTTGTAGACACCTTTCTCCTGGTACACCGGAATCCATGCCTTCGCATGGTGCTTGTTCTTCTCCTTCTCAATGAGCTCCAAGATCTTGCCAGAAACCTCGGAGTCCTGCGGGGTCAGATTCCCGCCATGCTCGTCTAGCACCGCAACTCTGCCGTGCTTCAAGCATTTGTAGGCCGAGACCAAGGGTTTGTGTACCGGAGCCAACGGGCCTGTGACACTACAACAGTGCCCATACTCTCCGGTTCCTTTGAACACACCCGTACCAGTCCCACGGACCAGCTCACCTGAGGCCGTCTTGAACATAACCTCAGTTCCTTCCTTGACCGGCACTTTGTCTGCCCAGTTGTCTGGGCTGCACCGGTGTCCAAATTGAAGCGGACCCATTCCATAGCCTGGAGGTCCTCTCCAGCTGTAAGTGCACCCAGCTCAAACATACCCACATCGAGCTCTCCTTCGGGTTGTTCTTCTTCATGGGCTCCCTCACCTGTGTCCTCTTTCAGTGAGTTCGCTCCTTTGTGCTTACCTTTGCTCTTGCCTTTCTTTCCACCTCCTTTTGAGCCTTTGCTTGAGCCTTTGTTTGAGCCATCCTTCTTTTTACTCCAGCACTCCGCAGCTTTATGCCCGGCTTTACCGCAATTAAAGCAAACTATGTCCTTGGAAGTTGAACCTTTTCCCCCACTGCCCTTGTCTTTACCTTTGCCCTTACTCTTGCCCTTTCCACCGGATCCCTTGCCTTTGACCAAGCTGTTGATGACCTTTGTGAGGCTGTCCACGTCCATGGGCGCCGGACCACTGTCCGATGAGGATGCTGCGCCAGGGCGTGAAATCGGTGCCTTACTTCCCAAAGAGGATTCAATCACAAGGTCAATTTCTGATTTCATCTGTGCGTAGGTTGTGAGGCGTCCTTTGTTCAACAAAAGGTGGCGTTCAATGTCTGAGGGTACAAGCAACTCCAAGCTGGTCGCCTTTATGTCTTCTGACAGGCGTTCTCTCTCACCAGCTTCGTTCTTGCGATTTTCATATCGCCTGAAAAGGTCCTCTAGTTGCTCTATTGCGGCCCTCACATTTTCCCACCGTTTCACACGTTCTGGGTTCAATATCGCCCGGAGTATGTTTCTCTTCCGTCCGGCGGTTAGGGGATCCCACCGGCGGTGGATTCTTCTCCACGCTTCGAACCCATTAGAACAGCCTATCACCAAGTCCTCAGTCTCTCCATGGGTTAAGGAAGAAAGCAAACGAAACAATTGGTCCCCTATGTCTGGTAAACCGGACACCCCGTCCGGCTCCCCATGCGCGGCCTCGACTTCGTCCACAGTGATGTCGTCGGGCCCATCCTGATCGAGGCACCAATCCAATACTTTCTCAAATTCCTTCCCAAAGATGCTGACAACAAGGTTTGTGACTGAACGCACCCACTTCCGGAACGTATGCTCTTCATTGTTGAACCGTTCCGGCTTACCAATCCCCTTTGTGTCAACCAACAGCTTCCTGGGTTCCTCTCTTTTTGTATTCCTGGCCAATTCTGTCATGCTTTCGGCCAGCCGGGTCAACAGGGCAGTTTGTTCCTGTTGCCTCTGTTGCTGCTCGCGCAACACTCTATTTTCCTCAAGGATCTGCTGCAGTTGCGCTTGTATGGCAGCTAATTCTGCCATTGGCCCTCGGCAGACTATACGTCTGCCTCGCTATCCTCGGCGGGTTCCTCCACAAAGATCTCGGACCCCGACGTGTAGGTTTCCGAGTCTGTGGACTCCTGCTCAGTCGGAAAGCGGACTCCGGACCACTTAGGCTGCGGAGCTCCCGGTGGCTTCTGCTTGGGCTTGAGAAACACCGGTGGGCCTTTACTGCTTTTGGCCACTTCCTCACCCGGCTTTTCCTCGGGCTGTCCCTTGGGCTGCAGCTTGAGCTTGGGCTGCAACTTGACCTTTGCTGCAGGCTTTCCGGATGCTGTCTTGGGCACAGGTGGCGGCTTCTTCGCCGCGGGCTTGGGGTTCACTGCAAGGGCCTTTGATGCAGTGGTGACAGCAGCAGGTGCGATAGGCGTCGCGCCCTTCGCGCCCTTGCCTTGGCTCGCGATGCGCGCCGCACGCTCCAACACCCACGGGTATTGGGCGCGGTGCCTCTCGTCGCACGAGCTGCAAGCCTTTGCTAGGCTGTCACGGGCCAACACCTGGGCCCTGATCGCTGCCTCTACGGCAGCTCCGGCTGTTCCTTGAGCCGGTGCTTTGCTCTCGGCAATTTCCTGAGCGATTGCCGCGTTCCTCAGGCGGTAGTTGCTGGCCAATGCAGACTCCGGGGTGGCTTTGCCTGCACGCACTCTGCGCCTGCCTCTTGCGTGGCTAGCGCCACACTGATCACGCGGCCTGCAGACTTCGCCGCGGCTGCCACCTCCGGCAGCAATGCAATTGGCTCAGCGCCCGGTGCTGCTGCCTCCTCAGCTGCTGCGGCTGCTTTGGCAGTGGGCTCCTCCTCCTCCTCCGAGGTGCTTCCACTGGTCGGCCTTCTCTTACGGCGGGTCAACTCCCGCTTAGGCCTTTGCCTTGGACCACCTGGAGGGGACTTTGGCTGCACGTTCCTGCCAAAGCCTTTGGGGACAGGCACCTCGTAGCCGTACTCTTCTTCAAACTTATCGAGGGCTTCCTGGACTGCAGGCGGGATCGGGTTATTGCGCTTCAAGTTCAACTTGACCAAGCCCCGCAAGAACCGGTAGGACCTCGCCTCCTTGGACCGGCGTCCGTCCTTCCACTTGCCGGCTGAGTTCTCCTTCACGCGGGGCCAGGGCGCCTTGCTCTTCTTCTTCTTCTCGCCCTTCTTGCCTTTGCCCTTTCCCTTGCCTGCTTCTTCGGGCTTCTCCTCAGCTGCTGCAGGGGCCTCCTCCTCTGATTCTACTTGGACCTCCTCTTCCTCAGCTGCTGCTTCTGCTGCTGGTGCTGGTGCTGTGCTGCTGGCAGCCTCCGGATGCGATGAGGACGGGGCTGCCAGGGCGATCAAAGGAGATCGCCAGGTGCCCCAGGCGTCCGAGTCCGACGCTGAAGCCTCTGTGGATCTATTGACGATCCACCCTTTGCGCGCCGGCTTCTTCGGCTCTGGGGGCTTATCCTCTCCCTTCTTTCTCTTCTTTGGTGGCTCCTCTGGCTCCTCTGGCTCCTCCAGCAGCTTAGCTAAGATCCTCTCTGTCTCAGCTGCCTGCTGGGCAACGCTCTCCTCGTTGGGGGACCAATCTGGTCCCGAGGCCAATTCTTCTGGCCCCTCTTCAGCTCCTCCGAGCTGCTCAGGCCCGGTCTCCTCCACCGGGGCCTCTTCGGGCAGCTCCTCGGTCTCTGGCACGACCGAAGCGCCCTCCTCGCCTGGCGGCTCTACCGCCGCCGGGCTCCTGCCGCGTCCGCGGCCTCCCCGCCTCCAAGGCGGTACTGATCCACGCCCTCTGCTGGCGTAGTACCAAATTGAGCGCTTAGGTCCCTCTGAACCTTTACTGCTCCCCGCTATGAAAATCTAATTGGCCGCTTCGGAGCGCCTTATTTTCTTGAGCCAAAACATGTCAGTAGTCTCAACTGTACAACTGTATATGACAACATGCGTATTGGGCTACATATTTCAACACAAGGTAAGGTTTATAGAACGGCAGTTGTTTTGAACATTCGGTAAGCTGATCGTTTGATTCTTGGTCAAGTGTTGCTATTGTCCGCGCTGAAAGCACCCTTTGGATGCTTCGAGGCCCGCCCCAGAACGATCTGAAAGAACACAAGGCAAACCACCAACACACTCAAGCCTCCCCCGCAGAATGATACCGAACGAAGCATGGTCCTACAAATGGAATTCTAGGAGTCACCCCCCCCCCCCCTCCCCAAATTCCGTGGTGGTGGGGCTCTCCCCAAAAACTCAAACGTGCCAATCGTGTTTCTGAAGTGCCGACGAGTGCAGGCTGAGGGTTCCGCTCCTTTCGCCCATTTTAGGTTGTTGACCCGACTGACCAAGGGCAACTGCCTCGTTTTGGGCTTCTGAAGTTCTCGTCTTGGGCTTCTTGATGCCGACCTTCCACACAATCGCAGAGGCCACCTGACTTACGCGGGAATACCAACCATGCCAACTGCTTCGCTTTTGTTCATGGCGACGCC
>CAUJNA010001179.1:37428-79928 GCA_963377175.1 Effrenium voratum
TGGTGTGTGTGGTGTGTGTGGTGTGTGTGGTGTGTGTGGTGTGTGTGGTGTGTGTGGTGTGTGGTGTGTGTGTGTGGTGTGTGTGGTGTGTGTGGCGTGTGTGGCGTGTGTGGTGTGTGTGGTGTGTGTGGTGTGTGTGGTGTGTGTGGTGTGTGTGGTGTGTGTGGTGTGTGTGGTGTGTGTGGTGTGTGTGGTTTGTGTGGTGTGTGTGTTGTGTGTGGTGTGTGTGGTGTGTGTGGTGTGTGTGGTGTGTGTGGTGTGTGTGGTGTGTGTGGTGTGTGTGTTGTGTGTGTGTGTGCGGTGTGTGTGTGTGTGTGTGTGTGTATGTGTGTGTGTGTGTGTGTGTGTGTGTGTGTGTGTGTGTGTGTGTGTGTGTGTGTGTGTGTGTGTGTGTGTGTGTGGGTGTTTGTGTTTGTGTGTGTGTGTGTGTGTGTGTGTGTGTGTGTGTGTGTGTGTGTGTGTGTGTGTGTGTGTGTGTGTGTGTGTGTGTGTGTGTGTGTGTGTGTGTGTGTGTGTGTGTGTGTGTGTGTGTGTGTGTGTGTGTGTGTGTGGTTGTGGTGTGTGTGGTGTGTGTGGTGTGTGTGGTTATGTGTGTGGTGTGTGTGGTGTGTGTGGTGGGTGTGGTGTGTGTGGTTTGTGTGGTGTGTGTGGTGTGTGTGGTGTGTGTGGTGTGTGTGGTGTGTGTGGTGTGTGTGGTGTGTGTGGTGTGTGTGGTGTGTGTGGTGTGTGTGGTGTGTGTGGTGTGTGTGGTGTGTGTGGTGTGTGTGGTGTGTGTGGTGTGTGTGTGTAGGTGCGTGCGTGCGTGCGTGCGTGCGTGCGTGCGTGCGTGCGTGCGTGCGTGCGTGCGTGCGTGCGTGCGTGCGTGCGTGCGTGCGTGCGTGGGTGTGTGTGTGTGTGTGCGTGTGTGTGTGTGTGTGTGTGTGTTTTTTTGTTTGTTTGTTTGTTTGTTTGTTTGTTTGTTTGTTTGTTTGTTTGTTTGTTTGTGTTTGTTTGTTTGTTTGTTTGTGTGTTTGTTTGTTTGTTTGTGTTTGTGTTTGTGTTTGTGTTTGTGCTTGTGCTTGTGCTTGTGCTTGTGCTTGTGTTGGTTGTTGGTGGTTGGTGTTCGGTTGGTGTTCGGTTGGTGCTTGGTGTTTAATGTTTGGAGCTTGGTGCTTCGTGCTTGAAATTTGGTGTTTTGTGCTTTGTGCTTGATGCTTGGTGTGTCTTGGGTCTTGTTGTGTCTTTCGTCTTGCGTCTCGCATCTTGCGTTTCGCGTCTTGTTTCTTGTGTCGTTCGTCTCGCGTCTTGCGCCTTGTGTCTGGGATTTTTCCCTGCGCTATCCTCAGGCCTGCAGCATTTTTCCAGGAGCACCACATTGAGTGCTCACACGGGCACCGCATTGCACCCCTCATCCACCCAAAAGGTTGAGTACTTCAAGGCACACGCAACCAAATTCAAAAAGGCCGTTTGGGAGTTTTGTTTTTCTGTGTTTTGAGCTCAGCGCATGAGTGGGTGTGCGATTGCTTTGAGGATGCCCTCCCCTTCCCGAACAGAAACGGAAAGGAACACTCATGCGGATCCATTTGTGGGGTTTCAAGTCCCGATGTTGACTCCTACTGGGTCCACAAAAGTGACATCCACAACACAATCTTCAAAACAAAAACTCAAAGAGACACCAGCCCCAAGAGAAATGTTGCCCCCGAGAAGGTTGACTCGAAGGGGCCCAAACTGATCTTCGCCGAGGCACGCTCCAGGTCCTCCCCCCGCGCCAGGATCCGAGGCGGCACGGACTGCGGCGGCCTGGGCTTTGCTTCGATGGGCGGAGTTGGAACGACCCTTGGAAAACTAAGAAGGTTCAATTGCCCAAACGGGCTGATGTGGTATTTATGAGGGACCCCTTAAAGGAAACCCAGAAGGGTGATACCCTGAGAACCAGCAAAAGGAAAACGACGCGCTCTTAGCGGTCTTTAAGAAACTCGAATACTTGCCCCATTCTGAACCCAGAGATCCGTCTTTGCAGAAAATGTCCGAAAACCACGTGGGTAGCTTCTGAAAGAACCATGGTGAAAAGAATGGGGCATCAACCTTTAGAAAAAGAAAATGGGTGGCCAAAGCAGGTCACCTGGAAGGACAAATTCAGCATGTTCCAAACATCAGCGCACTCACATTGAAAAATGCAAAGCAGCTCATACGAGCGATGATCCAATCATGGCCAAACGGGTGAGTTGGCAAAACCCGGGCACATCCCTGACAGTTCTAAAATAAGCAAGAGTCTCACAATCCAGCCAGAGCTCGCTCACAATCTGCAACGTATCAAAGCCAGCTTTGGGCCCCTTCACGTGCCCAACAGGTAATCAGCCAGGTGTTGCTCGACACTGCTTTTGAGCGTTCACCTTTTACACACCGAACAGGTACAGGTGGGCTTACCTGCCCAAACAACCTGTGTTCAAAGACGCATGGCGCCAATTCCCCGGTTGATGGACCACGTTCCAAAGGCTCAAAAGGTTCCTGCTCGATAAATGTTGCACTGCCAGGCGCGTGAATCGCTCAAGTCCATGTCACCCCCCCGGCTCTTTGAATGACCCTCGCAGGAGGCAACTGTGGGTTTTGCAAGCATGCGCAGGAATCTGTAGGACAAACAAAATCCCAAACCACCGCCCAACTCCGCTCGGGTACATGGGGGCCTTATGGGCCACACACGCCCGTCGACCCAAACGAAGTCGCCCGAGGCTGGAACGCTTTCTTGGCCGCCTGCGGGATCATCCCGAAAAGCGAAACGCTCAGATATGTCTTTGAAGGTGATGGCCGTAATCCGGCCTCTCCTGGAGCACAAAATGTGGTTGTGAAACTACTGCATTTACTCTAAAGATCTTGGGTGGGCCGTGCTTCGCATGCACTTGGCTTCGTGGAGATGCAAGGTGAACAACCCTTTGTTTCAAGGCTGAAGCTTTAGCTAAGTCACCCTCGCATGGCAAACGCTTGGCCTGCCACAAATGGCAATCAGCTTCGTAGCCAAGTCGAAATCCCCTGGCTTACACAGGCCCGCCACAATTTGCCATTGTCTATTGCGTCCGGTTTCTAACTTGCAGCAAATCTGACAGCCGCACCTTTGTGTTAGTGGCAAATGTGGGTTCCAAGCATTTTGTTTGATTTGTTCTGCAAGTTGTGCAGTTGACTCAAAGTCAGTGTTCATGTCACACATCACCCACCCCCGTTTCCAAGAACCCATTATTTTATGGATACTAGGTATTCCATGGCCCCCCCCTTGCTTAGTCAGGCTGGCATCATCTAAACAAACTAGAAGTTGGCAGGAGGCACAAGGAAGTTCATTTTTACACGGCCTTTGCACAAGATGCTTAAACCACACAAGAATGAAATCCAGCTCAACCCGCGTGATTCTATAAAACTACATTTTCCACATGTCGGGGGCTGGTGCTCATGGTCGATTGCGCAACTAATTTTACAATTGACTTACGGGCTCAAGCACGTACTGGCACTTTCTAAAAGAAGCAGCTTGTCCAATCTTACATTGGGCCTTCATCACCCTGAAGGCAAACTAAACTCACTGGCGGAGTGGATGGCCCAAAAAAAGTGCAAACTTTATATCAACCGCTAAAATGAAGGGAAAGGCCGCCGCGTATAAGGTTAGGTTGGGATCACCCTCTGCAATCTGGGCGTTTTGAGCAGAGCTTTGAGAAGTGTTGGCAACCTGAACCTTGTGCTTCCTCATAATTTCTAGTTCTTGGACCCTTTTTCGCACCTTTCGCTGAGCCCCAACGCCATGGCAGAAAATGGCGCCCTTTGTTTGGTCGACTAAGGGAACCCCCCTCCAAAAGAAGGAAACAAGAAGCAACCCACTGGAGGTCCGGGACTTGTTGCTCGAGGAATGGGGGCAACTCCGCCGCATTCCACCGGCTTCCCCGAGGGCCTGTAGCTGCTCGGAGGCTGGCAGGCCGTTCCAAACTGGGGTACTTTCTCTGACCGGCGGCGCCTGGCATGTGGGTGCCTACATGTCCCTTTTGAAAAATGGGGTGTGGTGAATCCGATTCTCCTTGCAACCCGGGTACTGTTGAGGATATCACTTTAGTTTACTCTTGGGCTTTGGACCAACTGTAAAAATCCTCTGCAAAAAGTGTTGCTTAAGGGGATAACACTAGAGAGTCCTGGAATGAGCAGCGCACGTATTAGTTGAGCTTGGCAACATGCTGGGCGTTTGAATAAGAGTCCCCTTCTCGTTTCTCTTTGGATAAGATAAGGACAATTTTGCACTCAGCTTGGCTATGAACTATTTGCAATGGAAAATGCTCACACATATGATCGGTGAACACCAATCTCCGTGTCAGTGATGCCCAACAAAGGGTTTCCAATCCGAATCAGTACCCACATCCAGACACCTGGCATCCATGAAAAGCCGGCATAGTGCTGAGATAATCAAAGCAGAAAGCACAAACCAACGGCATCATATCTCGGTCAACCTCAAGAAGCATGGTTCCCCATGATGCCACGAGCGCATTTTCTCCTAAGGACACCGCTGCTAGAATCCGCTTTGGCAGTTGCACGCAACAAGGGGACACAAGACGTCAGCGGCATCATGGACTTGAGCTTCGTTTACGCCCAAACAATAGTTAAAATAATGCAGAACACATTGATCAACGGTCAGCTGGTTGAGGGCATGGTTCGCGGTAAGGCTGTTTGAGGCCTTGGAAAACGGCGCTTTGCAGCCGCGCCCCTCCCACTTGCTTTGACCCTGGCGGACCACCTCCCTTTTCAAAAGCCAAAGCATACTTGGCGAAGGGGCCCTTTCAACTGCTGGGCCTCCCAGAGCAGGTATAGGAATAGGTACCCGTGGCATCTGCGCTTTTGCTTGCAAATGAACAATGGCGCATGTACGCGTAAATGCGGTGTTAACTCTCGCGCACGCAAATGTGTACATGTATACATGTTCATATAAATGCACAAGTACCCATAAAGACACATATAGAGATACGTCCATGTTATTATTATGAATGAAGCTAAACGAACAAGCAAATAGTGAACTACCATCCAGAAGTTTAATTTAACTACATGGGCCATCTCAGCGGCATTTCAGGGGATAGTCGACCCGGGCGTGGCCTGCTGTGGCTCATCAGGCGCCTCCCACGTGAGCCGAGCTCTGTAAGGTAGCAGAAACTTTTGCGGGTTTGTCTAATTACCGGCATGCGCAAATCGGGAACGCGAAAACTGGTTGATGCTCTCATGGTTTGCCTCTTAAACTCCATCGAACAGAAGACCCTGAGTTTCGGAAGGCATGCCCGGAAAGATGTTGGTGTTTGTTTTGCTGTCGGGGCTTCATGGTAGTTGCTTTGTTGTTGGTGGTGTGTTGGCGGCGCTTAGTGCCTGCCTCTGCTTGTTGGTTGCTCTGTTGGCGTTGCGTCGGTTGATCCTCCGTGCATTTGTACTAGGTGATGTTGCAAAGGAAATCGCCACCAACAAAAATAAGCGGGCCTTCATCAAAAGATGCACATCGCAACAAACAAACAAACAAACAAACAAACAAACAAACAAAGAAGCAAGCAATCAAGCAAGCAAGTAAACAACAACACAAAACAAATCAAGACAAATAAACATACATTGAAATAGACAAACATACAAACAAACAAACACATACAACCAAACAAAGTAACAAGAACACACAACCGACTAGCCAGCCAAACCACCAGACATTGATATAAACACAAGCACGAAACAAACCAAATTAACAAACAAAGCCAGCAAACAAGTAATCAAGCAAGCAAGCAAGCAAGCAAGCAAGCAAGCAAGCAAGCAAGCAAGCAAGCAAGCAAGCAAGCAAGCAAGCAAGCAAGCAAGCAAGCAAGCAAGCAAGCAAGCAAGCAAGCAGCAAGCAAGCAAGCAAGCAGGCAGGCAGGCAGGCAGACAGCCAGGCAGCCAGGCAGGGGAGCAGGCAATTGGTAAGCAAGCACGCAACCGAAGGCCAACTCCAAACACAATAAGGCAAAGATCGCCCCCTCTTTTGCGTGTCGCGCCTCGGAGCTTTCTACCGTGTTCTCGCGGGTCAGAACCGGTCGACTCTTTGACACCGGGGCCTAGCGCTCGTGGGTGACCCACGTTCCTATGGTTTGTAGGGGAGGGAATCCCCACTCCCAGGGCTAGTAGGGTTCCTCTTGGGTGCTTTTTTTGGGGCCCCCTGACAATCATAGGAAGTAGGGTCAACACAAAGCAATGGCGAAGCACAAGTTACCTTTTGAGAGGGAGTGACCCGGAAACCATCCCTGGTGGATTCCTTGGGGATCTTCCGGGTTTATTCCCACCCAGATTTCCTGAGAAGCAAGAATTCCGGGTCGGTCACACCGTCTCATTTGTTTGGCGGCGTTTTGCATGGCTCAGGGAACCAGGAAGTCAATCACTAGCACCAAGGGCCTAAAAGGGCTTGTAGGCTAAGGACACGTCCAACGGCCACTTGCTTTACAAGGGAACCTCCAGCTGGTAAGGCAACTTTCTGGCTGGCCCAGAAACATGCTTTGAGGGGTCCTGCTTAAAACCAAGCCGAGTCATGATTTGCAAGATGCTGTGAACTACTTCGAAGCTAAGCTCAGGGGTGATCCAGAGACCCTGGCAAGGTGGAAAAATCGGCCAATGCCATGCCCTCCAACAACTCTCCAAGGCATCGCAGGAGCCAGCAACCTTGGGCCCCCAAAAATCCAAAACCCTAATCCTAATGCAATGATTGCAAGGTTGCCTCTAGGCCCTGACCGATATTTGGTGGTTCCAGGTGGTTTGGATTGGGAAGTTTGGATTGGCGCTTGGGGTTCGCCCCACTTCCTGAAGCCACTGGGGGAAGGTTCCTAACGTCCAAACCCTCCGTCTGCTTAAGAGCCTTAGAACTCATAATCATATTTCCTGTAGTGATAGTTTCCCTTTAAGCCGAGAAAAGAAAATTGCAAATTTCGTCTCAAACAAATGGAAGAAACGAATCCAAGCCGCCAAGGGGTAAGGCGCAAATCGGCCCGAAACCAAAAAAAAACACGCCTGCCTTGGCCTGCTTCTCCGCCTCCTCCGTACTGATGGAGACCCGCCACCTCGAGCGAGCTACGCTCGTAGTTCCCCCGAAAAGCCCAGGTATGGATACCTTGTGGCTACCTATGGCGATGTTTACCCAAGGGCCAAGGCGAGCCCACCTCTTGGGGCACATCAAGCACAATATGTTCAGAAGTCTGGCCTATTTTCATAGCCAACCCGATAAACAAGATGTCTTACCGAAGGCCCCAGTTTGGGGAACCTGGTGAAGAGTTGTTTTCACCCTGGCGAACAAGCCCTCTTCTCTAAATCGACCCCTTCAAAAGGTCCAAACAAGCTTGCATGACACCTGTGGCCCTCATCTTTCGGATTGACCTTTCTCCGAGCTACCGCCTAAACTGGTTCAAGTCCCACTCGATCTCTCTCTATCTCTCTCTCTCTCTCTCTCTCCCTCTCTCATTAGTCGAATGATTCGGATTGAATTCGAAGCTCGTATTTCCTCCTGGTGCAAAGCGGCCTCTCCACCCGTGTTTTCGCAGTCGGCCATTTCAAAGGTCCAACACAAATTTATGCCTGGCCACTGTCTGTCTGCTGGAAGTAGCCGCCCAGGAACAATCATTCACGAGCCTGAAACAAGAAGTGGACCCGCCAAATAAGGAACCTTTATTGGTGAAGCTAGCAGCCCAAACATCACATAAGGGCGAGAGCTAACACAACCAAGACACTCAGAACGGCACCCACCCAAATCTACCCAGCCCCAGCAATCCAACCTCTGCATTCCCCGCGATCCCAGCCAGCGCGCCTGATTGCCTCCCGCTGTCCGGTCTTCCACTGCTGCGCCTCCGTGGGCACACGGACCCGGAGATCCCGCTGGTTGGTCAAATAGGCCACCTGCGCCAAGGGGCAGGGCCTCAGCCAAAGGGCATTCGATGGCCTTTGCGTGCGTGCGCGAGGATGACGAGCACGGACAGGGATGTATGTATGTATGAATGTATGTCTGTATGTATGTATGTATGTATGTATGTCTGTATGTCTGTATGTCTGTATGTCTGTATGTATTTATGTCTGTATGTCTGTCTGTATGTCTGTCTGTCTGTCTGTCTGTCTGTCTGTATGTGTGGTGTGTAGTGTCCCCGCTTCAAAAATGAACCAACAAGAAACTCAGCCCTGGTCCAAAGACTTGTTGGCTTCAAAGGGAGATCCTGGAACCCCTGCAAAATATGCGGGAGCTGGGCGGTGCTCATCCGTACGTACTTATGCACCGTTGCGTGTGGCAGGTTGCAGTACGTTTTGATTGGTTCCGGTAGGGCAAAAACAAGATGGCCCTCAATTGGCAAGCCCATTCCTACCCTATCTGCCACTAACATGGCACCTGTGGGGAGGTACCTGGAAGTTCAATCTCCTCTTGAAGGGACCCCGTGTCCGGTGCAACCTTAGTTGAAGGCATGGCAATTGCTACTTGGATTTCTAACTCCTGCAAAAGGAGGGTGCCTGCGGGGAATTGCGAGGATATCCCCACCCTCGACTAAGACAAAACGTGGGCCCCTCCATGCATGATTTCCCTTGCGCGGGCAAAGGGAAAATGTATCTGGGGGTACGGCCTCCTTTACATTACTTTGAGGGTAGGGCCATCGGACCAGGAAATGGTATTGCCAAGCGGCCACTGAAGCTGCTGCAAGCCAGCTTGATTGTCTGCTATGCCCAGTCGATCCTGATACTGCTGTAGTAGGATGTTGTCCCAAAGGACCCGGAAATAAAAGGTTCGCCTTTTGGCGACATGACTAAAAATTGTCTAAACAGGGGAAACCAAAAGGTCAAAAGGTCAAACGGTCGTCTTTGGGTACGTGAGTTATAGTTGGATGGTTCCCTTGCTCTAGGGCACAATTGAATCCCTGGGATATCCTTTTATCTTGTCGCCCGCTCTTACTTTACCAGTAGGAGAATCTCCAAGTCCAAGCGCCGGGCGCATCTGGCGGGATGGATCTTGGCACACTGCACAAGCTCAACATTTCGCCTGGCCGAGCTGTCCCATTCGAAAATCAACGCAGGCTGAGGGCTGACCCGAGGCAAAGCTTAAGCGCCATCTGTCCAAAGCCAGGCCTTCTTTCAATGTGGGCATGTGAGAATGTCTTTCATGCCCAATGAGGGACATCTTGAGACCTGTTTCAATGTCAATGCCATGTCTATGTGCACCGCCGCGCCTCGCTTCGATCTTTGCCGTATCTTGGCCAGACTTAGCATCGCCCGGATCAGCGGTGGGTACATGTGAGCTTATGCATTGTTTGATTGACCAGGCCCATGTCTGTTGAAGCAGCGAATGAAGGAAGGTGTGTCAACTATATCTTCCTCGCGGCTGTCTGGGGATTGGAAGCCTCCATTTTAATTGCTTGCACCTCCAAAATGCCAATTGGTTGGCAAGCAGCTGCTCCTCCGCAACTTTCAAAAGTTCATCCGGCTTCTCCTCGGATTCTGCCAGCCAAGCCAGCGGCGAGAGAAATTGAACCCGAGGCCTTTCAAAGGCTGAAGGAACAACAAAAACGCGTCAATGTAAACTTGATGTGGGATGTCCAGGGGAACTAAAAGGAACACCTTTGCCTTTTTTTGCAGGTACCCTCTTGTAAGATACGCTGATTTTGGCCCCGGACGCACTAAGGAAAATAAAAGAAGTGTTGGGAAGCTTGAAGGTTTGGTTTAAAAAAAAAACGCAAATGTTCGACACATGGCTACGCTTCCTGATCCAGCGGATTGCTACGAACCCTCGATTCCCAAAACTCTCGGTGTTTCCCAAACCCCTTGGGTCATTCCCACCCCAGACCGTCCAACTGCTTTCCTTTTGGATCTTCCGCTTCATTCCCAAGTCACCCAAACCATTCGTGAGAGCAAGGGAGCTAGCTGATTGCACGGGCTTAAGCCTCTCAGGGTTTTGGTTACCCTCAAAGGAACGCCAAAGCGTCTCAGTGGGTTGAAACATGCGTGTGTGTGTGTGTCAGCTGTTTTTGAGGAAACCACCTTTTGGTTTTAAAAGCAAGCCACTTGAAACCAACCTTTTGCGGGAGTGCGATTTTCTTTTGAGTCCCTCCCCGCAGGGACGCAGCACGAGGCTGGGGATTTCAAATAAAAGCTGGCCATGTCTGGCAGTTGGAGTTTCAAGGAGGCCCCAAACCGAGAAATCAACTTTCCTCAAAAAGGGTGAAAGTGTGGTTTGGAGCCTGGTGGTTTGGAGGTGTTCCGGGGGTGGTTTCCCATTTACTCACCCAAGGGCAAGGGGGGGCAGCACTGGGCAACTGCTGGCTGTACGCTCAACAAAGCGCCAAGCGTCCACTATGTTCTGCTCCAGTCGCAGCCACAGTGGTTGCCGATTCCCACCTTTGTGCTCGGCAGGGTAGACCTCACAAAGCGCTCGCGCCCGCATAGCGAACTTGCGGGATGTGGGCTCTTGTCAGAAACGGGGTGGTGTGAAGCTGGAGAAAAATTAGCAATGTGAATGCCAGGCGGCATTGCGGACAGCTCCGTCTGTGAAAACAGCTCCCGCAGGGCTCATAGTTTCCAAAGAGAACCAGGGGTTAGGCCAACCCCTTGGTTGAACATGTTGAAAACATCGAGGCAGGCACTCTTGAAGTCTTGTGATACTCTCTGCAATGCCCTGCCCAGGAGTGGCCCTCAATACCAGACATGACCCGCTCGAGTGATTGCACGTTTAAGGGGGGTGGACACTGTAACGAGGGCACAGCATTACCTTCGCATATTTTTCAAAAGATTGCGGGGGTTTCGGCCCTTCAGTGGCTCGGACAACTCACCCTTGCTATTTGTCAAATGGCGTTGAAGGAGAAACTGTCCAACCCGTGTATGGTAGCACAAGAACTTTGTTTTGAAAGCTTCAAACATTTTGAAGCCCCTTGCTAAACATGAGCAGAAGCCCCCCCCAATGAAACATGCCAACAACAGTGACCACACCCCCCCCATCCCACATAGTACGTGATCTTCCCTAGTACCCTCCTCCGTAAAAGAATATGCGCGGACAACACGCTCGCACAACTGAAGAGTTGGACCTCGGTGAAACTGATCCTGGGCTGCGGCTGGGTTGTGGGCCACGGCCTTCAGAATGTCCTCGTTCGCACGACACGAAACGGGAGACTCAGACCTGCAGAAAGTTACGCTTATGCTAACATGGAACCTAAGGAACACCTTTTGGGTTTCATGTTGCTATACGCTCATATCATGTTCAATTGTAGGGAAATATTGAGTTGGTGGTTCTAAGGGATAATGAAGGGAACATGAAGGAAAACCAAAAAGCCGAAACAAAGGTAAGCTAAGTCCGGCAATGGAGAGGCGCACCTTCAATTTTCCAAGGCGCTCGCTGTCCATCTAATCTAGCCCTACTGGTTGTAATGCGGCTGGACGGGCGCGGTCAATGCTCCCAGAAGTCTCTGGCCACGGTGTGAAGCAACATCTTGATTTCACTCGGGTACAAAGGATGATTCGGTTGCCCATCCAAGTCCAGGCTGCGCATGTACAAGCTGAAAAACATATTGCCTCCCGCGGATCAAACATGGCCGATCGGTCCGACACCTGCCACATAGTAAAGCGTGATACGATCGGTTGATAACTGTTCCCCAGTTGCCCAGTGCCTGTAGAAGACAAAGGGAGGATTGGGGGTGGACCAGTTTTAGTGGGGAACCCCCAAAAAAGATGTTCATGCCCCCCCCCCAAAAAAAAAGAAACAAAACAGTCCACTGCTATATTCTAAGTAGCTTCTTGTCAGGTGTTTGACCACATGTTTGGTTTGGAATAAGATTGGCGCTGCCATCAGAGTGTCTTTGTGGATGGGCTTTTCAGGCAGCGCCACTGAGCAAACAAAGGACACTCACGCAACAAAGGTGCTCTGTTCGGCAGACACCTGCACAAGCCTCAACCACCAACACCCATCTCCAAAAAAACTGGTTGCCTAAACCACTGCATATGCGAAACTGCGAAAAGCGAAATGCCCCCACACGCCCCTGAAAGCCTGCCCCAATAAGTCCCTCACAACCTAGTGAGGACTAGCATGCAACATTCTCTGCACATATTAAGAACATAAAGAGGAGCATAACTTTCTACAGGAAAGGCTGCGCATTTTAGGATGCACCAGCATGCTTCCACTTGCAACGTGACCTGTTAAATGGGCATCCAGTGCTGCTGACTTTAAGCACGCACCCCTACGGGGCCTTGCGTTCCATACCTGAGTTTCTCTTCCTGAGCACAGGGTCTAGCCATTTGTGGGCGAAACGACTTGTTTCCAAAGGGTCGAATGGGGCCTCCGGGGTTGCACCGCAGCCAAGGCGCCACGGCGCCTTCGCGAGGGATGTAGTTGTGGGACAGGTGGAGCCTTGGCTTTTCGCCGGCCTTAAGCTGCAAATTGCCAAAGACCTTCTACCAGCTTCATTTGGAATAGAGGGCTCTAAGATCTGAGTGGCACCAGCTGTAGCCAGAGCGGCCGTATCTATGCAAGCGCGACGCTGGCTGCCAGTATTAAAATGCAGGCAGGCAAAAGCGATGAGATCTTGCCAGCTCACCCGAACGCGTGGACCAGCTACTGCCTCCCACAGCGCAACATGAAGTCAGTCACAATCAAAGACCTGGCCATACTACACCAGGGCAAGTTACATCACACCAATCCCCCCTCCTTGATGTGTGAAGGTCAAGGGAACTACCCTACACCAAACAAGGAATCAAAGCTTCTGCAGCGTGGGGGGGGCCCTGCCCCGTACGGGAAACGAATCCGACGAAATGACCTCATGCCCCGCCCTGAGTATTGTAGTCCTCCAGATTTCTCCGAGATGTGCGTTTCCCAAAGCAAGAAACATCGCGTTCAGAGGCCGGTACCCAGGCACCGCAGCCATGCATTCTAAAAGGAAACCGTACTTCGGTGCCAAACCCTTTGGCCGCTGGCTTCAAGCTTTTCAAGGAGCTCCACGGCGGGCACGGGCGTGTGGGTGAGCCAGTCCATCAAGGAACTGGCGAACGCACGACCCAGGTGGTTCTTAAAGAGCTTGATGATGCGCACCGCCTCATAGCTCTGCGACCCGAATAGGAAACAGTCGTACCGTGGAAGCGGGCGGAGGAAGCAATGGGCTCAGGCAACACACATTTTCAATACTGGCTTGGTCATTGTGTTGAGGAGAAAGCCAGACCGACTTGCAACCAGAGGACCTGGATTCTGGTTCAGGTAATGCTTGGCGAAAGATATCTAAAGATGGCTGCCAATAGGAACATGAAATCAACGGTTGGGAGTCCCTAAGTCGGCAGCCATCTTTAGTCAAGGATGAATCACCTTGGTGACCCCTTGGATAAAACATGTTAGGGAAAGTAAAAGGTGAAAAGGCCGTTTTCGTTTGGAAGCGAAAGATGGCAAGCAGAAGCGCAACTGGAGCAACAACCTTGTGGGGAGCGGGGAAGGGGGGGGAGGTGAGCGTTGCGGATTTGCTTGGGATGACGCAAGGTTGCAACTCCATCCGGTGTGTGCAACACCTTTCTGGGCCCCACCACCCCCGAAGCGAATTGTTGCGTTGGTTTCTTTTTGCTTCCCCTCTAACCCCAATTCAAGAAACAAAAACACCCTCAAAAACAAATTACACACGGATTCCAAGTCCTGCCGCACAAGGGATCATGGAATTGCAATCGCAGAGCCAGGGTCGAAATCACACCTCCTCATCCGCTTTTGACGAGATGGGGATGGGATTTGGGATTTCCATGCCGATCTCAGCAGGCTGCAAGCTGAATTCCGGTGACCCTTGGAACTGGCCACGCCCAAGGCCCCAATTTCAAACAAACTCACTTGCAAGCAAGGGACTTGAACACAGAAAGTGAACCCAAGGAGAAAAAAACACGAAAAGTCAAGTGAAGTCCTCGAACGGCTATGAGAGTACAATAGTTGATCTTCCAAGACGAGGTAGGCATGCCTGCGGTTCGTGACCTCCATTTACTCCTGAAAATTTGGTCGAGCAGCCCCCACGTCATTTCATCTGCTTCACTCGCTGAACACCCACTTGTGGGCGTGGCGCCTCTGAAAAAGGCATGTGAAGTGATTTTTGGGCCGTGGGGGAACATGACTGAATCATATTGAAGGGCATGCAGTGAAATAAACTAAA
Source organism: Effrenium voratum (assembly GCA_963377175.1). Taxonomy (NCBI): domain Eukaryota; class Dinophyceae; order Suessiales; family Symbiodiniaceae; genus Effrenium; species Effrenium voratum. The sequence continues at coordinate 51,549 of CAUJNA010001179.1, forward strand.
GTGAGGTAAAGGATCAAAACGGCCGGCTCAACTTTGAGCAACAAGGAATGAGCTGCAGCCCTTCCCCACTTCCTTCGCATCAAAAGGAAGCACAATCAAGATAGGCCAAAAAAAAGGAACCTTGGGCATATGTCAAACTGGGGAATCCTCCAAATCACAGGTCTTTTTGGGGCCGCCTCTCAAAATAAAATCGGGGTCGCCTCCGGCCAAGAAGGCCAACTTTCTTTGAGGACATGAGCATCACAAAGGAGCCATGCCTTACCACACAGGAAAATCGGAACGTTGTATCTCAGAAGCCAAGGGGCCTAACTTCACTAAATCATGACAGAACCAAAGGGCGGATATCTTCACCATTCTTTGGCAAGGGGACTGTGCCCTTGTAACCTTCCCCCACCCAAGTTTTAAAAATCAGGTGGTATGCCCAGAACCCCCCTCAGAACCCACGGAATCCTACCCCAGAGCCATTCTGGACCACTGCAGCGACTATGCGGGCAAAGACCCCCAAGCTTGCAGCTGTTGGGGGGAGAAAATGCAAACATCGGAGTGGGTCTCAAACAAAAAAGCGACCAACAAGTCGAGGCGCGATTTGGTGATTGAAAAGCACCCGCAGCAGAGCAAAGCCGCCCCGGTCCCCCAGCATGTTGGTGGCGAAGTTGGCCTCCTTACCTGTGGTGAGGTCGCAGGCTCCAGCGCCCCCCCCCACAAAAAGAAACGAACAAACAAACAACAGCAAAAGGGATCCAACAAAAACAGGCACCTAGTAGCCTCTAACATGTCTGATTCGTTGCGATTAGAACCTTGGTGCTGGATCACAGCCTCGGCAACAACACAACTTGGAGGCTAGACGTCCGAATTTGGTTTCTTTGTTTTCATGCAACACTCCCAGTTTGTGCTCCGTAGGGAACATGGGAATTAGCCCCCCCAACGTGTTTCCTATAACTTTAACGGAGGTATCATACTGTTCGCCTTCAACATTGCCAAATCGTGCTTTTATTTGGGTCTGGTGGATTCATGCTTTACTGCTAAAAGATGCCAAAAGTGATGAACAAACTGCCTCCTTTGGCTCCTCGTTGTGGGGAAGGGCAGATTCGAAGGCAAAGAAAGCTGCAAATGAACTAAACTGGCAACACTATGTTGCACCTCACCTCAGAATCCCACTGAACTCATAAACGCGTCGACCCACTTCTGGTGAGCCAAGCCATTCTCAGCCCGCGTCTGGGAGCAGCAAAGGGCAAATTTCTGCGCTAACTGGGTAAACGAAGGCTGAGCCTGTGACAGTAGGATAAGTCCAGAGGACACGATCTGCCTGCAGAAAAGGATCTTATAAGCTTTTGATTGCGAGGGTGTTCCTCAGGGTTTCGCAACCCTGGTGGGTAGGGGTCCTTGCGTCTCAACTAGAAACCTATTGCTAGGCGGCAACATCGGGAACCCACAGCAAACCAGCATGATGCGTGAACGCACTGGCAGATGCCACTCCAAAAACCCACCGGCTTGCAGGTTCCCGTTCCGAGCAAAATCTTGCCAACAAGTCCAGGCGAAAACTCTTGTATGGCTCTGGAGGGTAGGGGAGGATCCAACTGGGGCCCCCTAATATGTAACCTGGCAACTCGCAGCCTCGCAGCCAACATGTTTCTCCGTAACTGCAAGTTCACTGCCAGTTTCCGTGTGTCGTTTTATTCCATTTTCCTTTGGGACTGCTTCACATTTGTTGAAAAAACCCGCTGGTCCCATAGAAAGTGGCCCTAAAAACCCATCAGCGCCAGCGGCAAGCACAACGGCTAGGAGCAAGCCACTGAGGCGACATGGACAAACGAGGGGACACCAGAAAGCTAGGTTACCCATTTAAGCAATGCCCTCCCAAATAGAAGCTGACGATCGAAGGTTTTTAACAGGGCTACCTTCCTTTTAGGGAAGCACATGCCCCTGTCCACTTATGCAATTGTTGCAAAAACAGCTGCTTGTGATTGTGCAAGTTCCAAGCGGATCAATCGCCGCATCCATTGAACTGAAAGCGGAATCTTCTGGACCGATTTCCGTCCAAAGGACTTGCCTTCTGAAGCACCGGGGGGGTGTCTATTCGGGTTGGGCACAACTTGTTGAATAAACATACCCTGAACCCCTTAAAATTTAAACCAAAAGGATAGTGATTAAACAAGATTGGCTTAAGCACGTTAGCGCAAGGGAGCCCTCGTGTCCACAAACCTCTTGGCAGGGCCGCTCCCAAAAAAAAGAAGCACCGGGGCACGAACCAAGACCCCTAGAAACACAAATGGCCACCAAACACGAAGTCGGCTAGTGGCTTCCTCCAAATGTGTTGAATCCCCTCTAAAACCAGGGGCATCTTCATATTAAGAAAAAAAGAGTTTATTAATCCGGGGTCAACAACTCACATTGAATTGGCCCCAAGGTTGATTCTTCAAAAACAAATTTGCAACCACCGCCAGGGGACCAAACAGAGAAAACATAATAAAAACCCCTTCCATGCCTTCCGCGAAATGCAGCGAAGCAACTAAATCGCACCGCGCTAACCCTTTTGCCCTGAGCAAAGCATCTAACCTTTTGAAGGTTTCATTGAACATCATCTTGGGGATGAGGCCATACTCAAGACCAGCCCTGTGACAATCGCAGCTAACCATGGCGCAAACGAGGAAGCCATCCGCATTTCGCTGCAGCCGCTTGAGCTTCACAAAGTCTTCCAGGCAATCGTCGACCCAACTGCCTGAGTCGTAGAAATTCTCTGGAGCCCCCCTCGAAGAGCAATCAGGACTCCCCTGAAATGGACATGACAGAAAATGCTTCTGCTAGCTTAACAGGTCGCTCCTGAACAATGAAGCCATATAAGTCATGAGGCACTGCCTGCACGTGCTGCTTCATTTAATCTTCATTTGTTGCTTTCAGTGCACTGCGGTCGCCCAAAGGCTTTTGAGAGGGACCCGTATCGGTTGCGTTTTGTTGATGTCGAGGCAACGGCAAACCAGGTCGAATCAGGACATGTCAACTCCTAAGAAACTGCCGCTCTGCAGGAACTCTATTTACTTTTTTTCTTGTGGGGTACCCAGAAAAATATGGGTTTTGGTGTATCCACTCTGAAGAACAGGGGCACAAAGAGTCCAGCTCAAAGGCCTCTGTTCGAAGGGTGAAACAAGAATTCCACCAATCCCAAGGTCCCAAACTTGGCCCACATCTGGGGTACGCAAAAAAAACAAAAAAAACTGTCAGACTGGGTTCATTTTTTGATATTTTTTGGCATAGCCCAAACTACAAAATCGCTGGGCGGAGGACCCACAAACTTTACCATGGTTCCAGCGGATTGGACCTTGGGCTGGGGATCTGCCTGCAACTGGCAGCCCATGCAGAGGTGGTTTGCAGAGGTGGGATCAGACAAGCTGCACCACTTCACAACACCCGTGTCGTCCAGATTGCGGGCTGACATGTTGATCATAAGCTGCCCATCTCGCACCTGGGAGAATCTGCGCCAAACTGGGCATGACGCAGGACCTAGCTAAAAACTTCTGGAGGAAATGGGGGCGGCACGCTTCCGGAAGTGATCCGCATCCCCCCAAAATCCGGCTTGCACCCCTCACCAAAACACCAGACGTTGGATGGGTCAGTTCCAGAGCCAGCGGAGCTGAAGAATGCAGGGGGGGCACAGGAAGAACCTGGGGCCCCCTCGCCTTTTTAGGCTCCTTAGACGGGTTCGTGGAAGGGGGCTGGGGGAAGCTATGAATTCTTTGAGAGAAGCGCACTCACAAGGGCAGGCGGGCAACATGGCTGTTGCGCTCCGTCTCACTATACCTCTGCCTCTAGCAGGCTTAAGTACCTGCTTCCTAAAGACCAATTCCAAAGGTGCAAGTAACAACAAACAAGCATTGGGAGTTGCACATGACAATGCGTCTGAATGCCTGAAGACATAATTTGCATTTGGATAGATCCCGCGAAGCTAGTCGAGATTTTAGAGGGTAAGGGCTCTCTCGGGTTGGGGACTAGGGCGTTTCTCATTGGAATCAGTGTGCTGCAGTTGCGCACGGCGTGGCGGAAGCAGCGGCAAAAAGGTTCTGACAGGGTTGCAATGCCAGTCTCCAGCACATGGAGAACAGAATGCACTTTGGGCTGGTGTCGGGCGTGCACTGTGAGGTTCCACGAGCAAGAACAACAAACATATCCCACACGTGACGTTTGGGAGCGGATGATGGAAAGCGGTCTTTAGAAAATGATTTTTGCTGCTATATCGAAGTGGGATCCACATCCCTACGAGCACAAAAAATGAGCCAAATGAGGCAGCACTGAATCAGTTTCCAACAGCAACCTGTTTGTTGCACATGCCGTGGGCAGTTGACGGCGGGTGCAAAATGTCACGACCTGGTTTGGGGTAGCCGCCGGTTAAAGCATGTTTGAACCACTTCTTACAAACAAGCAGCTTCCCCCCCCCCCTTGGTGCTTTAAGGAATTGAACCCCTGGTTCTTGTGAAAGATAAGCTCGAAGCTACCCCCCAACCTCTTCACCACCAATCCAAGCCACCAACTGAGAAGCAGAAGCAACCCAGCTTTTCTTTCCCTTTGCAAGCGAGGGCCATTTTGAGTTGGAACCCGCTTTTGGGACAAAAATGAAGGTCCAGCGAGCACGTCGCACACATGCGTGCAACAGCGCTAGCTTTCGTTTGCCCTCCTCTCAAGTATGGAGCCAGGAAACTTGAGGGGCGCAAAGACACACGTCTTGACTCCATTGACAGTGGCATTGGTGATGTGAGCTTGTCGACTCTCCCTTATGCCGCAAGTTTAAATCACGAGAACATGACCCTGGAAACACTCACTCCGCTTTCGACCCACTTTCCCTCCCAGGCACGGATAGGCAGCCCTCGTACTCGGATCTCACTGTCCTTGGCTGAGGTTCTGAAGGAGCAGCTGAAGCAAATCGGAATCACCGGTGAACCCGTGGTTTGCTCTTGGGGGAATACAAGCTGGGCAAGTTAGCACCCAAAAATCCTATCAAAAGGTTTGCGTTTGGGTGTCCCCTGAACTCCTCCCCTTTGGATGTGTTCAAAGGCTACCAAAGAAAGGGGGATGGAATCATCCAGCCAGCTGCAGGTTTCCTCGACTAAAAGCCAAAATCATGACTCCCACTTGCGCGGGGCCAAGTGGCCCAAACAACGAGATTCACCAGTCACGACTTGACCATACCCGGTAAAAGGGCTCCTCCCAAGACCCTGTCACTCCCAGTGCTTCCAGTTGCCACTGTAGCCGGGAAACAGGGTTTGTTGTAGGTTTGACCCCCGGTTACCTACAATAGCGTAACCGGAGGGTAGAAATTTGGTCTGGGGAAAAAGGCAAAATACAAGTTTTCTACGATTGCGGTGCAACCCTGAACAGCTAGGACATGTCTCACAATAGGGATCTGGACACCAAACACGAAGTTCAGCTTTCTTGTTGGTTTCCCTTTGAACCAATCTGAAAAGGAAGCCAAAAGAAAACATGCACAACACACAAACAGACGGCAACTTGCCCATTGCAGCCACGCATCTGGGCCATGTCTGCCTCAGCCTGGCGACACCGCGCGTGCAATCACGGCGCGGCCAGAGGGAACTTCCCCTCTCAGAAGACTCTGTGTTTGTGTGTGTGTCATCCATTTGCCTTGTTGGTCGCCTGCAAAAATGAGGAAACCTACGTCCAGTGATAGATTTTGGGCTGTGCTGTTGCTGGCTGCTGGCTGTGGCTGCCTCTGGCTGTTGCAATTTGCTTTGGTTCCGGAAGCCAAAACTGCGGATGAACACAAAGGTGCAGAAGTTCACAAGCAAGCAGCAAGCACAATTGTGGGGGGGATGTGTCAAAACTACAGTGGATGGAAAACGACCTGCAGCAGGATTGAAGAACTCCAAGTACTGTGACAAATATCTATCAACTGGTGCAGTTGATGTCCATCAGTTCGTTCGGACTCTTTCTTTTTTGGACCGTTCAGCTCAAAAGCCAAAGGAAACCAGCGCAAAAGGCGGTCCAAATGGGGTGCCTGTTGACACGGCCCAAGCGCAGAAAGAAGCGAAGAAACGAGAACAACTACCCACATGCAAGCTCAGCAATGGAGGCACATGACTAATAATGCCCCCAGGACGACAAGGTCTGGAAAAAACTGGAGTTTGGAGGGCTCTCTGCACCTCCTTCTTAATAATCTGGAGGGAGGTTGAGGCTTGAAAAGTCGAGGCAGTGGCAGAAGACCAGTGAGAGCTATTGAGAGGCTGAGCCGATCGGAAAAGGCTGCGGCTGCTATTGCTGCTGCTTCTGGATTCTTCTCCGAAAAAGCCTCTGGGCATCTTTAATCAGAGGGGGGCCTGGGAGGTGCCAAACATTTCTTCAGAGGGGTATTTTGGATAAAAACCTGTGCCTTGATCGTAGTATTGGCTGGAAGCCTGCTGGGAAAACCCAGTGTCTGGCAACGCATATTTTGGATGAATCAGCGGTGCCAAGAAGGTTCATTGCCAAAACCAAGTCATGGACGCAGTTGATTTGTTGCACATTTACAGTCTCCTGAAGGAACAGCCCGCCAAAATGGTCGTCTCAATGAAGCAAACCATGGAGGCTACAGAAAGAACATGTTCAGTGACATGTGCGTGCAGCGGCGTTCATGCCATGAGCAGGAACCTTACAATCATGGAATACAATCATGGAATACAATCATGGAAGCTGACAGCGTGTTGAAAGACAACAGATTCTCTTTAGATCCTCTGCCCGCTTCGATGGTTGTTGAATTTACTTTGGTCCATCCAGATTTGTCTATGGTCCATGTGTAAGTTTCAACCACACAGGCCAAGGGAGGCGGGCCAAGGGGACAAGTATCCCTCAAGCCCTTCCAGGTACCAGGCGGCCAGGCGTGTCCCGAAAAAAGGAAAGACGTTCACTGGTACCTGTCAGCTTCCATGATTGCTACTTGCTCCCTTTTCGGTGGCCATGGCAAAAAGGGCCGCGTGTTTTTGTTGGTTGACTTTGAAAGTGACCTGCCGAAATGGACAAGCCTGGGCGTCTGAGTGGCATGTTTGCAGTTAGGTTAGATCCTTCGAGCCCGGGTTGCACAGCGATCCTCCCCGGTTTCTGAGTGACTCGCTGGTCCCAGTAGTTGGCATCCTGGCGCCGGACAGAAGACTTCGAGCCCCAGCACAGGTGTGAACAGGGCAACGCAGAATAGATGAAGGCAAACCGCAACAAACAATACCTAGAGAAGCGAGTAAACACAAAGTACAACAAGACAAACATGGACATAGTAAAGCAACTTAATACAGCAAGACATGCAGGCAGGCGCTGACCCACAGGACCCGACAAAAAGAAGGACCGACATGGAGAGAAAGCCAAACATCAAGAACCAAACAACCAACAACAGATTGCCATAGCTGATTGGGCACAGCGCATGACAGAGAGCCACCAAGACGTATAGGTAAGCAGCAAACCACGAAGCAACTGACACCACATTTATAAGCAAAGAGAGGTAACCATATGCCAAACAAACGAAGGGATGAGCCACCTGCGCACAGACGGAGAGATGCAAAGCAAAAGCGTTGAACAATACACGCACCAAACTCCACCGCCCAACAAATACACAAACACCTGGCAAAGCGACAAATGAGTTCGGCACACGAGAAAACAGTAGACAACTAAAAGCGAATGGCAATAAAGAGGTAACATGTGGATTAACATAGCTATGCATATGTGTATGCATATCAAAAAAAAACGTGTATTATCCAACTGGCTCTCCCTCCCTCCCTCCTTCTCCTCCCTCTGGTGCGGGCTGTGCTTTCCATAGGCTTTGGCACTTGGAACTCAATGTGCACGTTGGACAAGGGGGTGTGGAGACTCAACCGCAGGGCTTCTAAGGCTTCCCAAGGATTACCACAATCAACCTCCAGCTAAGCAACCAACCAACTAGCGAACCGCAACAAACCACACCAAACCAAACCAACCAGGATCTTCCCAGCATCACTCAACCGCAAATCATCCCGACATCGGCCCACATGACCCTCTGCGAATAGCTTAGTTTTTGCTAGTTGTTGGGGGAAAAACACTTTCAAGCAAGTTTAAAGCCCAGTGTTAGCTAAATGTCTGCCAACTAAACTTTCTTCAGGAGGACCAAACTCATCATAAGGAGATCCTACATTGAATGGGGACCACCCATGGTTAACATGGCCCTGGTCAATCCAAAGTTCGCATTAAACCAGAGCGCAGCCAAGACTATCGGAGAGATAGACTAGAAGGCCTGTGGCCCATCCAGCTCCGTCTTCTCGCTTCGAAGCCGCAGGAGAAGCTCCCGCCCCAGCCTCTGCAGGGAGTGACATGCAGGGGCCTATATGGGTGTGTGTGTGTACGTGTGTGTCACAAAATGGGGACCCTCAAAATAGCGAGCTTTCTGTTGGTCTCCTTTAAGATTTTCTCAAAAAGGGTACTCTAAAAAAGCAAAAACAAATCGTTACGATCAAAACGTAGTTTGGCTTCAAACTATCCCACAGCCCCGTTCTATTGTAAGAATTTGCGCCCTCCTACTACCTGGTGCAGATGTGCAACCAAAGAACGCGAAAAGAAGCGGTCCAACTTTTGGAACCTTGACGATGTGGATGGACAAAATCGTGCACATTCGTGCACCAGTTGCTGGGTGTTGTTCCCCAGGGACAACAGGGTTTCCATCCATCCCAATAACGTTGTCCATCCACAGTTGCTAAATTCAGGACTGCTCCAAATGCGCACAAATAGGGAAACCAGCTTCCGACAAGTGAGCCTCCCCAAATAGTGGACGCTTGTGGACACATTCCGATGAAAACCTGCGCCACAAGCTAGCCCGCAACACATAATTAAACCCTCAGCTCCTCAGCGGGTTCTGCAAAAGTGCGGACGTGTAGCACTAAGTTCCAAGTCGCCTTCCCAAGAAAAGTGCAGAAACTGCTGGGGAAGTAAGTGCCCCAAACACGTGCGGGCAGCACAACAAACCATCTAAAACCTGAGCGCCAGGCGACTCCCAGAGTTTGGTGAGGAGCACCTGAAGCCAGTTCAAGGAGTGCCATCTGCTTGGGGGGGGCGGGGTTCACTGAGCCTTACCTAGAAGTTTTCGAGGTGATCACCTATCGGGACCACACATGGACCACGGGAAACTAACAAGTCAAAGGGTCGATTCGCCTTGGGCAAGTGACTTCAAAGAACCACTTTGCTTAGTGAGCTTAGTGTGTCTTGCCCTGTTGGGGGGTTATTTTTTGAAGGGAGACCAAGTGGAAACCAGGAACTGCTTGTTTGGGAGTCCATGTTGCAAATTAAAGACATACCCATATTGAAGCCTACTCTGCAAACGAACGAAAGGAGCACAAACAATGAGTTTCTTCAAAACTTCCAGGATGGATGTTTTGGTACCATGTTAATTAATCTGCAGGGTGGATATCGGTTTGCAAGTTGATGCCTGTTTTCGGACAAAAAAAACAAAAATCACACACATGTGGGCAAAGCAGCTCTGTAATTCTACCTATGCCAATCTGAGGAACCTCCCGTGGAATAAATTGATTCCCTACAAACCGGTAACCTACCCGGATCAATATTTCCAAAGGCTGACATCTGCCTCTGTGCCAGGAACGGCCCAGGCGTAGTATGCATATTCTACACAATCCTCCCCCCCCTACTTCCACAAAACAATCCCCTCTAAGAAAACATTGCTTCTTTCCAAATTCCTAGGTATCCAATAGCAAATTAGAACTCTGCCAGCTCTAGAGCAAAACCAAACCTCCGATTTTCCAGCCGACCTCCACTCCAGTCGTATTGGGTTCTAAATGTTCACTGCGCTACTTCTAGGTTCTACACCACTGCCAAAAACCAAATCTAGATATCTGCTATCAAAATCCCTTGCTTGGAAGGGAGATTTCAGTTTGGCGTTTTCTGACCCCCTTGCCAGGCCACAAACTTGACCGCCCCTCTTGGGAAAAAAGTAAAGCCTCGGCCAGGGCAACCGAGCAACATCTGTCAGACCGGCACGGTGGCGCCCCGTTTAAACACGAGCACAATCCCAAAAGGGGGCCACGATTTCCGGCAACAGCCATGCCACAACCTGTCTTTTGTCTCCCAGGGCTGGCTCCGATAAACGAGGTTCACATCCAAGAACTACACGCGGACACAAGGATTACTCCTCCACTCCAATCTCAGAAAAATGGAGAGGTCGCTTGAATTTCCATAAAAGGTGTCAAACAGGTTGAAGGGCATCAAGAAGGTTCCGACAAAACAACACAATGTCATAAGTGCAATCGTGCCAACAACAGCTTTAAGTCCCCCAAAACAAAACATGGTGTCTCCAAAAGGGCCTCAAAAAGTGTCCGTCCCCGCGGTCCGCACGGCTGTTGAACGCCGGGGCCTTGTTGGGCCCGCGCCGGAGGTTGAAGAGCTGGTCGCGCAGCCTGCAGGGGTGCCATGACCTGCTGAAACTCAAACCGTGCTTTGCTTGCGCCGGGCTTGCGCTTTTTTGATGGCACCCGTTTCCTAGCAAAACAGGAAGGAAAAGAACAACTTTGTTCTAGATGTTTTTTCAGGGATTGTGGCCCTCTTCTTGTGATACATACCCTGCTCATTCCGGCTGGCCTGCAGCCAAGGGATAGTCCAGGTTGGACTTTGAAGCCACCATTTGGATACAGAACAGTTTAATCACCGAGGGCCCTTCCATTGTTGGGGTCCGTTGCCCCATTTGGAGACAACCCCCTAGCCCCCCTGCTGACAGATTGCGCTCAAATAAAACAAAATAACCACCTACAGCGGCTAGCGAGCAATCGCTTTTTCCTCGCCATCTCCCCCTGAGATCTGCGAGAGTGGTAAAACCAGTCTCAAAACGCCGCCCATCAAGTCTCCGGGTGCTGATTTGTGTGCTTGCTTGTGGACTTTTGTTTGGGGGGTAGGGGGCCTGGTAAAATAAACAACTCCCCCCCCCATCTCCTTGGGTACAAAGTGGCCCGAGCTAGTTTGACCTCCAGGTGGGCTCCCAATGTAACTGGGTGTCAGATATACGGAAAATCAACGTAACAACTGCATCCCCTTTTGGCTGGCTGGGAAAGCCACGAACAAATCTTCACCTGTTGGTTTGCTGTTGGGAAGCCACGAAATAGTTTCAAGTTCGCACCCAGAAAACTTGGGGCACCAGTATGGAACCAATTGATCTTAGCATGGAGGAGGCCATTGGCAGGGGTGCTCCCCCACGCGGTTAGCGAGGAACAAACTCGCCGAAGGGGTGCTACCTCAACTTTTTCCCCCAACCAAACATATGTTTTTGAATATGGTTTCCTAAGATGTAGTTGATACTCCAGCAAAGGCCATCATACAAATCTCGCACTAAGGTTTTTCCAACCTCTTTGGGCAGATGAGCCCAGAAAACAGAAAGGTGGGGGGTCGAAGCAACGAATTGCCAAGTTCAAGCAACTTGGGTGAGCAACCCTTCGCGCTTCACAACTCCAGGCTTTCTTTGGGATGCCAAATCCAGTGGATTCGGCAGAAAAAGGGGCGAATCAAGAGTGTCCTTGTGGAGTGCAAGTGGAATCCGCAGTTGGATTCAACAGAAACAACCCTGCCTGCGATACCGAAGCATCTCCATGTTTGTCCATGTTTGTCACTTTTCTCCAAGTCGGACCCCCAAATGTGTTTTTTGTTTAAATAGAATGAATCTATTGGAACCTTAGAAATTTGGTCTAAGTTCGGAGACGTTGGTTTTCCCGTTTTGCATTTGTTTTCCCGTTTTTCCAGGTTTTCCATGGTTGGATTCAGCATCTCGTGGCACATTCAGCATTCTGACGGCTCAGAAGGTCACTTCCAGCGCGCTGTGGTCCGACACCGCCCTCACCCGATTCGCCAGGTCCCGATTCGTGGCTGGCCCGGCTTGCGGCCCACAGGGGAGGGGAGGGGGGGGTTTGGGGCGTCACCTGCTCGGTTTGGGTTTGAACCTTGAACTTTGTGCACAACATGTCTGCATCAGCCCTGTCAATTGGAATGCCTGCAGGAGGTTAAATAAGCTTCTTTTCAAGATAAATCAACAATGTAAAGAGAGTCATGCTTGACTCGACAAATGAAGGAGCTCCCAACTCAGGAAATATAGAAATTCATAGCCCACAGGGTTCCTTGCATGTGTCTCTTTGCACATCACCTCATCAAAGGCAAACACATTTTGCCCAAAGGGCGCATTCTAAAGTATAAGGAACCCTGTCCAAACAAAGAAGTTAAATGTGCCAGGAGCTGGACCGAATCCTGGTTGTGTGTGGCACACTAGGCAGAACATAATGCTCATGTACATCTCGGGTACCGTCCGAGAAGCCATTGACAAGGGCTCACTTCGCTTCCTTACAGGTCTCAAGCGACTTTGCCAGGGAGTGTTTCAGCATTCTGCCTGGTGTTCGGTAGGGCCAAGGAATAGTTTGGAAACCGGGAATTGCGGTTGCCTGGGGCAAACTTATAGTCTCGCCAACCTACTACAATTCACAAGCTCGCGAGAACCCCGTGTTTCCACAGCTTCCTCATGGGTCAGCTGGTTTCACACTGTGAGCTCGTCGCAGTTTTCGCGGATTCCATTGCGCTCCCCACCGGTCGCTTGCCCGAAAGACCAGACATGAAGCGCTTCACCTTCTGGCACCCTGACTTGGAATAACATAAGGATCAAAATAATTCCAAGTGGAGCCCAGGCAAGCCATAGTGGGCGACCGGCCAGGTTCATTAGGTTTAAGGGTGGTTTCCGTGGTTACCTGCTCTACAGGTAAATGGAAAAAACTGGTGATACATTGCTCCCAAAATCATGATTAGAGGCGGTTTAAGAATTCAAGCATGCCACACCCCCATTCTAATTAGTTATCCAAGACCTTATGGCAATCAAAATCAACTTGGCCGCAAGGACAACGGGAAACAGGCCAAAAGGCAACCTGACTGAGCCTTCCATGCGCTCTTGGATTTCTGCCCGAACAGGCAAGCTAGGTTGCCAACTGGCGCTGCTGACCCTGAATCATGGCTCCCTGATTCTGAGAGGGGGTCGTTCCTTGCAAGGGTGGTATCCCATGAAATGCAATCGCCCTCTCTTGCCAGCGAACATATGCGGAACCCTCAGACCGCTCCATGAACTGCAGCACGCCCCCCCCGGACCCTTGTAGCCACGTCCATCCGCTGGACATGCAAACAACAACTTGAACAGATTCTCAAGACCGTTTCCCCTCGAAAGCAACAGGAAAACCCAATTCACCTTATACCTCTGCTATTTCCGAACCAGGACCGTGTTGCCCACTGCAAGGTGCTGGAAGCCATGAAGACGGCCAGCTTCAGGTGACGCCAACATGTGGTCAACAGCTGCGTGTGTGCACGCTTTGTCCTCGGGCCGCGGTATGTATCGGTACTTCCCTCACCCTCCTCCCCGTTTTTGGGTTGCCCCAAGCCCCCTGAGCAAAAGGCCTCAGTGTTTGAAGGCTTACTGGAAAATCCCGTTTTCCAAAAAGTAGCCATGGTCTTAGCGAGGGGTGAAGAGGCGTTCTACACTTTGGGTGCACCCCTTCGATGCTTCAAGGCAAGGGAACCATTTGTCCATGCAAATCGAATTTTCGGTGGGGCAAAGAGCAGAAAAGGGTAGAACCCACTAAGAGGGTGGTACACTAACTAACGAATCCAAGAGTCCGAAAACACGTGATCGATCACGCGCGGGTTGCCCTGGGTTGTTTTCTTGGTGACCAATGTCTCCAGCGGCTTCCCATCATCGTCCACCTTAGCTTCACATCCCACTGTCCCACACAGGCGTAAACTCATTTCTGGGATGGAAGCCATTTCAGTGGCAAAGGTGGTTGTTCATTTGGCTAAAATGTATCCTTTAAGAAACCCTGTAAAAAATCGGCACGCAGATGTACCTGTCAACAGGCGGCTGTGGCCACCATGCAAGTGCAAAGGCGAAAGTACCCTTCGAAGCATCTGGGTATGTGCCCAAATAGGGAGCCCCGCCCAAACAAATATGGGTTCCCTGTTGTTGTCCACCCCGAGAAGGGTACCCTCAAAAAAAAACACAACCCCATCTGGGCAAATTACGCTAGCCATTCCAATCCACAAATCAAAAGCCAGGAATCCTCAGAGCTTGATCAAAGGGCTTGCTTGCCCCAAGCTGAGCCGGTTTCAATTTGTTCCGAAAATTGATCCACGCTTCGTGGAGGACCTCGGCAAAGGGAGCAGCCTATGACGTTGGCAAGCACTTTTGTTTACGCAAGCGCCAAACATCACACACCCAGCTCTGAAACAGTTCTCTGTCGCTAACAAGGGGGCAGGAAGATAGCACCAGCGAGCCTTGGACTGACCTCCCCCCAACGAGCTCCACCGATCATCTCCCGAGCTGCCGCTCCAAAGGTGGGGGGCGAGTTGGGGAACACATCCACCAGATGCAGCGCTCGCCTGAGGAAGGGCCCCATGCAAAACGCCGAAGGCGGGGCAAGCAAAAGTGGGAATCCTTGAAAGGGAATGGGCCCACACCCAAGAGGAAGGGATATCCAAGAAAGGATTTCCGTGAGCCGGCAGGAGACTTGGGCAAAGCCAAAAGCCTTTCTGCGAAATGAATGGAGGAGCTTCTGAGAAGGCAAAGCCAGCTGTTTAGAAGGGCTTGACCCCTTCTAAGAGGCTGTGCGCGAAGGTTAATTATTGTGAGACCTTTTCCCAAGGCTGCCCTGACTCCAACAATGCACGTACTCCCTTTGCTTGCCTGATCCTGGCCTTAAAACAACCACATGAAACAAGTCCTTGGCGATGTTTGAGGGGAAAGCCACTAAACCAGGGCGCCTCTGCCTGTAGACAAATGGCCAGTCATCAATTGAGCCAGGGCGCGCTTCTTCTTGGAACCGCTTGAAGGCTGGCGAGTCCTGGCGTCCCCCCCTTTCCGCTGCCTATGGCCCAGCCCAGAAAAGGCATGCGGCATGAGTGAGAAGGCCACCTGGCCAATCCAACGATCATTGGGCGAGGGTGTCAAGACTTGTTCAAACCCCAAAAAAGTCCCAAGGGAAACACATTTGAAATACCTAAACAAAAACAACTACAATGAACACGCATGCAATACCGAAAGGGCACGAGGCCAGCCGTGCACAAGAACTACTACGGTTTGCCCCTTAAAATCGCAGACTTAGTGCAGTCATGCAACCTCACTCATGTGCTTCGAATCCGTTAAGGCTCACTTATAAAAAGGCCTTAGTAAAGGATTACTCCCCAAACAAGCCTTACTCGGGCCTTACCAAGGCCGAACTACTTGTACACAGTGTGACGCTCAATATTCTGCGGCATGGAAGCACACAGAGAAACCCTTGTTCCGCACGCGCATTGAAACCGCAAGAGCTGGTCAAGATAAGGCAACGCTTAGAACCCTAGCATAACATCTCAATTCCCTGGGTTTGTGCAGTATTTTGTGATTGGCAGGCCCGGTGAAGCCCAGGGCTTTCCAGCTGGGAGCAATCAATGAATAAACCAGGTTTAATTTAAGTATACCTTGGGGTAATCATGAGAGGGGAGCCTGGCATTGAATAATTCCGAACTCGATGCTGAAAGCCTATCTTTGAAGAACAGCAGGCCACGGGCCAAGTTTACGCGACATCGCTTCTCACCAAATGTTGGAATTATGGCGCCAACTTTCATCCAATGTCAAATGCCGCGCCTTGTTCCGGCCAAGTGCTCTCAAGAGTCAGAACTGACCAGGGGCTTGCACATTCTCGAGATCCAGCGTGATCTCTGTGGTCTCCTTGTTACTCCCTCAACATAGGCCCCGGAAGACAGCCTTTGTGGAACTTGACACGTGCCAGAACCAAGGCTTTGCCTGCCAGCAGGCTGGGCACAAATCCTCGCAAAGAGCGAGGCCTTACCAGTGTTCCCGTTAAAACACATACCTCCAATTGCGAATTCGCTGGCATGAAACCCCTAGATCATTGTCCGCTCTGTGGAGCTTCGCGCATTTGCCATTTTGAAGGGGCAGCAACACGGACTGGAAATAGCCTGGTAGGCTTGGACACAGGAAAACGAGTTGAACATTCGGTGGATGGGTGCCCCGCCCATGCCCTGCCCCTCTTCTTAGGGGGTGGGGTGTCAGAAGGCGTGCAGCCTTTGCGCCACGTCCGGCCCCATGCATCCCGCATGTGCCTTGCTGAGGTTGAAGTCACCGCAGAAGATTCCTTGGAGCCAAGCTCAACGGACATTCGGTTAAGGACCCAGCCGACTCACCAAACCTAAGATTGGATGACCAAAAGGGCCTAGTCGTTGCAGGGGTCTGTGGGGCCATGGCTTGTAGGGTCTCTGATTCAAGAAGGCCTCTGGTGGATAGGACGGGTCCCGGCACTGAAAAGAATGACATGAACCTCAGAAACACCAGTCCCATTCGCGGGGCTTATGCACAAGCGAATGCTCGTGGGAGTGAGCTTTCGCATGGTTGCCTGGCTGTCTCTATTGCTGGCAGCACATCATTCAAATTCAAGTCTTACATGCTGCTCTGGTTCGGTCCGTGGGCGGAGAGTGACCAGTAGCACCAAAATTTGAACCACCCAAATGGTGATGACTCAACTTGGTTCTCTTGACCCTGTGCTAACAATTAATCCTTCAATTTGGCCAGGCACAGCCTGTGTCCCCAGCAGGGCTGGCTGCGGGCCTCTTTGGAACGCTCTCCGTCAATGGAAATGCCGCCAACAATGCTGCATGACCGGCATCGGTTACAACACGCTACGCTTTCGCAAACAACATGTATCACATTAATTCTCATAAAGAGACATTCGCCAAGAAAAGAACCTCCATGAAGCCCGACATCGGTCGCAAATCTCCGCAAAGTTGAAGCCCATATTCACCCGGAGATTTCGCCCACAAAGGTCTCCCTGGTGGCTGCCCGAAGCATGGCCCAAGCCCAGCTTCGCTGGTCTGCGCCTCGCGAAAAGTCCGTGAACCGGGACAAGGCCTCGAGCCGGCGAGCGGCGAGCCGGCGGGCGGCAGCCGTATGCCCACGGGTGGCGTATGGCAGTTCGTAGCAGGAAGCACCCTGTTTGCAGCCCCCACCCATCAATGAACAGAGCCAGCAAGCAACAGTAAAAGAACCAAAACGCAAATAGTTACAGTTAACGTACCAATGACAGAACTGTGATTCTGCGTTTCAATTGGTGGGACGCATCCACTATTGTTTTGTGCCCCTGGGTGTGCCCCCAGGGCTGCAAATATGCCTCATATGCAGCAAGTATACCGCCCAACATGCCTGCAGGTTCCACCCTGCGTGCCAAAGAAACAAATAACGCAGCAACCGGAAAGGGCGTATGAAGAAACGATTCGGCTCAACTTCCATGCCCGACCACGGAAAGAAGAGAGAACCCCTCGCTACTTGACGTCGAGGAATTACCTCAAACCAAAACAAGTAAACCAGGAACTCTGACTGAGCCTGACTGCTGGTTGCAACTGCCTGCCACCGCTGACAGGTGCTTGGACAAACCACAAGTTTGGTCGTCTCGTGGGCTTGTGGTGAAAAAAGGCAAGTTTCTGGCTGGTGCTTGGAAGCCTCCACTTGGCCCATTTGCTCGCGGGTGCACAGAACTGCAAAACTGTGAATGCTACCCTGCAGCAAAATGGCACTGCTCTGCCCATCCACGAGGCTGCACCCACAGGGCGAACTTCCAATAATTCTAGCGATCCGTCTTTCAAACAAACAAAAACAATCAAAGGACCAACCCCTTGAATTCAGGAAAACTACCCAACACCCACCAAACCTTCCCCTTCCGTTTTGTGGACGTTCATTTCCCTAACTTATCTGACTTACCCAGACAACCTATATACAAGATTAGCCTTCTTGAGCTTTGACTAAGTCTTTGGATCACATTAGAAGACCAAAAGGCAGCTATACATCTGGCCCTTTTCACCCCCAAAAACATGCCCCTAATGAGGGACAAGGTTTGGGTCCTAGGTGTCCTCAAAAGGCTTCATCACAACCAAACTGAAGCAAGTGCCGTCCATGCTTTACCGAACTGACCGATTCAAAGGATACCTGCGAGAAATCCGGCCCACCGCGAGAGACATTCAAAACGCCACAGAGATGGTCAAGGCCGCCCAACGCTTGTGTAACATGTACGCGAATGCGGGTTTGGGCAACTCAGCTTCCCGAAAAAAACTATATACCAAACTGACCTAAAAAAGGACACCTACTGTGGGTTTCGCCAATTCCAGCTGGTAGCTTCTGTCCATCCACAATATGGTTCGGGCAAATCCCCCTAGGTCCCAAAAGCACCGAGTTTCCAAAAGCAACACCCGCGCGAACGGAACCCCTCAGAGGCCCCTTGGGCCATTCGCCTCCAGCAGCTGATCGAGGCCCACGGGGTTCACTTTGCCCGCCAAACTCTTGCGGCCCACGCCCGTCTCCAGCACCTCCAGGCCTCCAGGGACGTTTCCAGGGGAGGGGCGGTTTGCAGGAATCCATGGAAAACAGAAACATGTGAAATCCACTTCCCCGCAAAAGGCCTGCAAGATGCGAGTGTCATTCTTGGCGGGGACCGCCTGGAAGACATTATTCTTGGGGAGCTTCGGGCAAAAGAGTTTCTAAACGAACACCAAGGGAAACCAAACATCGTGGGGGATCCCACTCTAAGACAAGCCCATGCGAGCGTGGCCCCCCTCCCAAACGGGACGCACGGGCCCTTCTGCCTTGGCATAGCTCCAAAAAGAAAGCCGAAGCATTGGAGGTGCCCAACATACTTCCAATGAAGCAGTGTAAACATCACGATCCGGATTGAACTCTACTCAATCTTTTTAAAAAAAAGAGAGAAAAGGTACGTTGATGCGCCCCAAAATGAGGAAACACCTTTTAACACGGGACATTTAAACGGAAAGCCGCTGCTTTGGGATACACCCCTACGCTGCAGCCCCCATGCCAGTGTTCAGACCACCTTACGGTTTTTCGCCAGCTGAGAGTGCAATTAACCCCCTAAAAAGCGGAGGTCTTACTATTGCCTGCCAACCGCTCCAAAGTTTCAGACTCCCCTCTCTTACCCCCCTAAGATCTCCAAAGCGCAGACTATCCCGGACCACCCAAAAAGCACCTGCTCAAGTATGACGTCTGTGAACCGAGGAAGCCAGTTGCCCCATGCAACTTCGCACCTTAGTACCTACACAACTGCCAAGCGTTGCTGCGGCTCATGTGCTGTGCCACCCCTCATGCACAATCCGAGGTCAAACAAATTTCTCTTCCCCAGGAAGCTGAAGTGTATAGTGCATTCCCCTGATATAGTATCCATATAGTGCCCCCATGTGTTCTTGGGGTAGTGGTTTGGGGGAGACCCTCCCTCTCAGACAACTGTCATTCTGGCTGTTGCCGGCAAGGGCGTCAGCCCGTGATTGGCCGGACTGGACTGCAACCATCGGCCTTAAAATTGGCCAGACTCAAAGGCTGAAAGTATAAGCCCAGACGATTTCTGGGTATGAGCCACCAGTTCATTGACTAAACCATCTTTACATAGCAA
The DNA here is from genome assembly GCA_963377175.1 of Effrenium voratum. Classification (NCBI taxonomy): domain Eukaryota; class Dinophyceae; order Suessiales; family Symbiodiniaceae; genus Effrenium; species Effrenium voratum. The sequence continues at coordinate 71,003 of CAUJNA010001179.1, forward strand.
GCCTACCCAAAACGCACCTAAAATTGGCGACCAAGAAGTGAGGCTTAAAAAGATAATCAAAAACAGCAAGAGAATCACAGGGAACTTCGTGAGGGTTCTCCCCCAAATCGCCCCCGTACCAGCTGGCCAAACTATAACTCACAGTCCTGACGCAATGAACCCCCAACTGACCTTCACAGGGCCCGTGTTCGTTGTACCCCAGGTGAAAACGTCACCAGTTGCCCAGGTAACATAGCTTACAGGAATTCTCGTTCCGCCCCCCCCCGGTTCTTCAAAACCCCTGCAAGTCAACAAGGAACCAAAAAAGAGGCCCAAAAGGAGGTTCATGTTGTTCGAAGCTGTTGCTTGCGCATCAGCCTGCAGGAAAAGTAGTCGCCCCCACCCGCGACTGGAAGACAGCCAAGGCCTGCGGTGGTGTGCACATTCAGCAGGGCCACCTTGCCCTGCGGGGTGTCCAACTCCACCATGAGGGCGCCCCGCTGGATGGCGCTCCACTCAAACCAGGCCTGCCTGGAAAAGGAGAAGTAGAGGCTCCTGGCCAAAAGGATCTGCAAGCCATGCGCTTCCAATCTTTCTGCCTTGGCATCCTCCTTCAAATTCCACCTGTTGCTTGAACATCCGTTAGACTTCTTGCAGTTGCATGCTCATTTGTTGCTTTCCTTGCCAGGGTTGGGCGGAATGTGGTTAAGCAACCTAACCCGCGGCGCAACCTTGGCGGAGGTTTCAGCGATGTGTTTCAACAGGGGGTTGACCCAAACCTGCTTGCCGGGGATCTGGCCACCGCGCTCAAATTTTATGGCTTGAACATTAGGCTCCCCTTCATCTACTCATTAAAAACACACACACACAAGGACAGAGTACAGAGAATAAAATCGAAACAATACCTTTCCCCACGACAGATTCTGCACTTGGAAGGAAGGCTTCCTGGCATCGCAAAGTGGAAAACCCTCCAACCCGCTTTAAACCACGCTTCCTGTGAAGAGTCGTGGCTGGCTTTTAGGGTTCTCTTTTGAAAATTGGTCGGGCCCAGTTGGTTGAATCTATATGTTGCCCAACCTCGATTTTCCCACAGAAGTTGATCAGTTTATTGGGCAACGCAACTTCTTGCTCAATGTTCCACATGTCCAATCCTTTCCTAGGATTTGCAAATTTTCTAGTATCATCAGAGGGGCAGGCATGCTCGATGCCAAACCCAGACTTGCTGTCGCAAGTTGGGATTTGAGTGACTGGCCAATTCCCTGGTTGGAACATGTTGTGAAAGGATGGACCTCCATGTGGCTGTGGCTCAAAAGAAACCAGGAGGGGTTACGCAGGATTTGGTCCATGTTTCCACTTACCAGGGTTCCATTTTGGTACCGGGCTTTTGAGCCACAGCCATGTTTAGGACACCTTGTCTTTTCGGAATGGACCATCGCCAGTCACATTCTCGGTTCATCCGGCTATGGTGCAGCAAGTTCCGAATGGCCAGCTAAGCACTTGAATTCCAGGGTAAACCGGGTTTGCCTGCTGACCTCGGGGAATAAAGACAACCTGTTTGCCGCCAGGTTCAGGTACTGGTTTGTCATGGGAATGCTTGCTAAATATTGGAGGGGGAGGCTCCAATTGAAGAGGGCCTCCTTCACTTTGGAGAGCAACTCCCGGCTGTGTTGTTTCACTCTGTTGACTTAGCGGGGGTTTGCAAATGGGGCATTTACAGGATTCAGTTTGCCCGGACTTTGCGGAGACATCACACCAGCATAAGACATGTGAACCACATAAATCATTGGAAGACAAGCCGCTTGGATGGCTGCGGGGGGCTTGGAGGGAGGGCTGTCACAGGCTTGCATGAAACAGTGCACGCCTCAAGCTTACTTTTTGATTTGAACTGTTTGTCCCGTTGAGGCATTGCATCTGGTGCTTCACGGGGGGCCAGGTTTGTGGCCAATGCTTCGCCAGTCGCCTAAGTGCACAGTACCAGTGGTCGGGCGATTGGATGAGTGAGCGGGTCCTGCGAATGGGATACTTGGACAGCACCACCAGGCCAGCCGCGCAGTAAAACGCCGGCCAGTCGGGCCTCGCGAAGCTGAAGAACTAGACAAAGGGCGAAAGGGTGCCACCCCCCTCCCCCCAGCCATGGTCGTGGTACACCCCCTGTGGAGTCGTTGCGGGGTTGGTTAAAGGTTGAAGGCTTGGTTAAGGGTTGGCCAAGGGCTAGGGAAGGGTTGGTAGCAGATTTCAAGGGTTGGCAAAGGCCTGGTTGAGGGTTGGCCAGTGTAGAGTGGGTTCAGGTTGGACGAAGGGTGTAGGCTCGGAGTAGCCCCAGGCCCCAGCGATGTAGGGGTGCTTGGGGGCCTGGGCCGGCGGGACGGGATCATTTGGGGTGGGGAGCAAACTTGAAACTGGGAGCACGTGAAAAGCAAAGGAGATGACTCAACCCAAATGGGGGAAGTGCGCAATGGATTTTCACTCAACTGCAAATGGGTGTTTCTCAAAATAGCCAGCCCTTGTTGGGATTCATTCGAAGGGGAACCAAAAGGAGACCAGCTCGATTCCTCATTTTGAGAATCACCCGCGCAAAACTAAACAGATCGAGACGGCAGCAAGGTAGAAGGGCTGAGCTGAGTGCGTCAGCGAACGCGACAACAGCCAATCCCAACAGGAAGGAGCCACTTGCACCCGAATGGAAGTTGCCCCCTGCAGAACAAGCACACCCCCGTAAAGTTGTCAAATGGGTGTGCATGTAATGTAGATATATAATTCGTATGTAAATACACATTCACATACATTCTCATATGCATATAATCATACGCATAAGCAAATAACAACATGATCTGTAATGTATATATACGTGTACTTAGACAACACACACACTCAGGCACACAGACACACAGAAGAAACACAAACACAAACCCACATAGAGGGAGACAGAGAGATGCTACATGTGCCTTCATGAGTTCACCCGTGTTTCTGAGTTTCTGAGGGCGAGCTGCCATCGGCCACTGGAGGCGAAGTGCTTAAGGCCCACGGTGTGGGCGAAGCGGCGGATTCGCTGCACGTGGGCATCGCAGCCCCAAGAGACCGTCAACCTCGGCACAGCGGGCAAAGGGCAACCGCCAGTTGGGTGTGACTGTTGAGGGACACCACAACATGGAGGTTTTCCGGAAAAAAAGAAAAAGAAAAAAGGTACCTGCCAAAGAAAGACACATCCATTTAATTAAAAGCAGGGAACGTTGCTGGTCACTCCTTGTGGCACCAGGAGCCGCAGGGCGACCAATGAGCATCAAGGTTGCACAGGCCTTTGTAGGACGAAACCAGTTCTCTTGAAAAGGGGGCTTGTCACACTATTTATTGAGGGGGTAATCGCATACGATCCGACATGGTAAAATATTGCCAGTGATTTCGACCAGGTCAGGCCGCTTCGGCAGCAATGCGCAGGTGCATAAGGCCACTTACCTATTGGTGACTCTTAATCCCCCAGTCAGGGCTTATGAATGAGCTCATTCTCCCCCGAAGCTTGCTAGGGGGCGGTTGTGATGAACGTTACCAGAATTCACCGACCTGAGAAATGTTCAAGGGCCTTCATCACGGGCCCGAGCTCGTTTCACTTGAAGGTGAGCTTACAATGAGTTGACATGAAGCAGGGACCGGTGTCAAGCACCCCATGGTGGAAGGGTCTTTCCTCTTTCCACCCTGGGATTGCACTCTAGAAAACCTACCAGTAATAGTCCCACATGACAAGTGGACTTCTCTGGAAATCCCGTTCGCAAAACCCTTTAATCTGAGGGCTTACTCAAAAACAGCTTTGCACCAAGGGACCCCGTCCTGGCGAAATCTCCTGGCTTAAGTTTCATCAAGGCAAAAGTAGGAAACTCTGCAGGTGGCGCGGGATCCGCAAATGCACAGGGCCGCGCATTTGGCTGCGCTTTTCGAGCACCTTTCTTCTTTCTCACGAAGCTGGAAGTTGCTTTCCTTCGGAGAATTCAACAACAAAAACATGGCTACTTAGCACCCAGGTCACAAAGCATCCAGTGAAATGCTTTGGGATTCATCTGCCAAGGCACTCCTGGATAGCCACCACATCCTCAGGCTTCGCTTTGTGACGCTCCCATCCCACTGGAGGGGTCGTCAAGGGGCCCCGGCGGGTTCCATGCAAGTGACCCTTGAATCCAACATGGATTCTGTGGCCCAAGGCCCAAGTCCTGTGCATTTCCTGGGGTTACATTCAAACCACTTCCCAAGCCGGCTCAAGTTCAAAAAGAACCTCACACAAATCACGGAAGAGTGGAAGGGCCTCAGCAATCCTCAGCAGTTCCCCGCACCAAGCGTGCATAACGCCCAGTCATTCCTCGCAGAATGCGGCCGACGGCTCTTGCAAGCGAGAGTTGGGATTCACGGTTCGTCAAGTTTCGTCATGTTGATGTTCGGAGGCCTGCCTTCTCTTTCGCGGGGGTTAAGCAAGCTAAGCAGAATTCCTTTGCGCATGACAATGCCGAAGGATTGTGGGACCCACCTCCCGCCAGCAATAGCCAACTTAAACTACTGACCCGCCAACTCACTTCCTCTTTGTGGGAAAACCGTTTCTGTGATGCCAATGTGGGATTCCCATGCCCATCCCTTTGACTACTTTGTGGCTTTCAAGATGGCCACTCACAAAAAGCTGGGCAATCCATTCAATTTCCGCACAAAACCATACGACCTGGCCCCTATACAATAAAGATGCCATCGGTCAAAGGCCCTGCCTCGCATGTCCCACTTCTGGCCCAAATGGGTGTCCTTTAAGTTTGAACCGCCACAAAATGGAGCAAAAAGGGAGGTACCCCTCAACCCTAAACAAAGACAGACCCCAACTGTGGATGAGACCCGGCATTGTTTTTTTGAACAACCTTAAGGGGCTCTTTCCCGTGGGGCATGCCACCCAGTGAAACTCCTGGCTACCTCTTGCACGTCCCAACATGTCAAGAGCCCAGCTGGGTTGAAAATGAGCACATGCTACGAACAGGTGTGGCCAAATCACGGGAAGAATCTAGAGAGCTTCTGCTGCAACCATTTCTGTTTGGGACTTCCCCCCCCCAAATAAGAAAAACAACTTTTTCTGTGGAAATATTTGTTTAATTGGGGGGGGGCCTGTTATTCAGCTAGTAGCAAGGCATCCTCTAAGTGACCCCGTTTAATCTTGTTTAATCCGAAGCGAGCGATGTGCCTGTTTTTGAGGGTACCGTGTGGGGGGCAGTCTCGAGGCAGCCAAAGGCAAACGAGCCATTTTGGTGGCTTGCCTATGTTGAGACAAACCCAAGCTTCCAAGAAACCACTGCAGGAAATTCACCCAGAAGTTAGCCCAAACACCTGGCTGCTGCAGGAAGTTGACCACTTCCAAGCGCAGTGTTTGCAGTTAAAGCCAATCCAAAGGGGGAGAAGCTGACACACCCATTCTGAGACAAACCCCCGTTGAATTTCCGGTTTTCGGCTTTCTGCAGGCCAAGGCGCCAAGGACGGCAGGTACTCCAAGAACCTTTCAATCCGCTGGGGTTGGGCGTCGTAGAGCCCTTGAGGCGCCACCAGGTACAGCACCTAGGTTCTGAAGGCGCCACTGCAAAATGGTGACATCAACATCTGCATGAGTAGTGTGGCAAAATATGTTCTCCGAATATTGGAAATGCAGATGCATCCATGGGGGTGTGTCGTCTTTTTTTGAGCCGGTACTCTTGTTTGGGCTGCTTCAAAGGGCAGCCGAAGGGAACCAAACCACCCATTCCGAGGGATTTTCCGAATACGGATAAGTCTGCATAACTGCGTGAGTGTTCTCTCTCCCCCTCTGCCGTTGCATCCAGAGGGTCTTGACTCAGCAAGGCAACGAAAAAGGCGCCCACCGATGTTCCGGGGCACCTACAACATACTAGGACAACCCGGGCAGACGCAGTATTGTGGGTAGGTATTTTCCGCATATCGATTTAAATAAGTGGATCCGTTTGGTCGTAGGCTGTTTTGTTGGCTCCTGGGTCCAGTGCCACATGACAACACACAAATATGCGTCTTGCGTAGGCACAATACACATGTGCATAGTGAATAGTGTGGGTGTGGTCTTTCCATGCTGCTTGTGGGTTGGTCTTTCAGGGCAACCCGCTCAAAAGGTAACAGGGCGGGACCCGCTGGACAACTCTGTTGGAACATGCCCACCGACAAATGACAAGAACACATCCACAGGTGTACACATATATCTGTATACGCACGTGCCATCTATACACATACATGTGCATAAGTATCAGGATTATGACGTGACTCACATCCCACTCTGGCCTATAGTCAGTGTGCCTGACATGTGCATTAGGGAACCAACTGCAGGTGTCTCCGCGTGAAAGTGCCTTAGAGAAGCCTTGGATATGTAAGAGGAGGGCGCAGGCGGCGGATGCAGTCAATGGATCCCGTCAAAGAAAACCAACCGGTGGACGGAACACGCATTTTTCTGCAGCCCGACATCCACAAATGACTGTGAACATAGGAAGAGCATTCCAAATATTGGCAGAACGAAAGAGTGTGAATGTTAATGATGACTTAAAGTCATAGCCCGGTTTGTGTGTGTGGACGTTTGCAAAGAGAGATCAAGAGAGAGAAAGAGACCAACAGAGCACGCAACTGGTGAACAAGGGTACATGCGCGATTTCCACTGCACATGAAAAACTATATATGGTAGCATTGCAAATTGATACTATGGTAGCATTGCAAAATGATACTAAGTCAGAGTCAACAAGCATAAACCTTTCCATACGATGAAGGTCCCACATCGCAAATCGCCAACCAACGAACAGGGCAGCTCAAGCATACACAGAGAGAAAGCGAAACATAAAGCAGATACAATACCCACCTGCTGGGATGCGAAGCTGTCAGCCAGCCAGAGGCCTGCTTCACTAGATACACAAGCACGTAGCACTGACTAGCCAAACTTCGCAGAAGGTTAGTAGTTTCAGGGTCCAGGAGCCCCTGCTGGACAGGAAAGGAAAGCGGCAAGTCATATCCCGCCAACCTCTCAATCCGGACCCCCTATCAAAAAGCCCGCTGCACGTCTGGTCTGGGGCAGGCGCGAGGGCAAACAGGTCACTTAGGGATCGCTCAAACGGTTCACTTAGGGATCACGGTCACTTAGGGATACACGCTCACTTGAGGATCACATTCACGGATCACTTAGGGATCACATTCATTGATGACGGAGGTGGGGAGGGGGGGGGGGGGGTTGGTATGATAAGCACACCCGCTCAACTGCTGCAGACCAGCCTGCTCCTTTACCGGATTACAAAGTATCTGGGGAGGGGGTGGGAGGGGGGATGATAAGCACACCCGCTCAACAGCTGCAGACCAGCCTGCTTCTTTACCGGATTACAAAGTAACATGGCTCTGGGGAGGGGGTGGGGGGGGGGGTTGGTATGACAAGCACACCCGCTCAACTGCTGCAGACCAGCCTGCTCCTTTACCGGATTACAAAGTAACATGGCTCTGGGGAGGGGGTGGGGGGGGGGGGATGATAAGCACCCCCGCTCAACAGCTGCAGACCAGCCGGCTCCTTTACCGGATTACAAAGTAAAATGGCTCTGGGAGGCCAGCCTGCTCCTTTACCGGATTACGAAGTAACATGGCTCTGGGGAGGGGGTGGGGGGGGGTTGGTATGATAAGCGCACCCGCTCAACAGCTGCAGACCAGCCTGCTCCTTTCCCGGATTACAAAGTAACATGGCTCTGGGGAGGGGGTGGGGGGGGGGGGGATGATAAGCACACCCGCTCAACTGCTGCAGACCAGCCTGCTCCTTCACCGGATTACAAAGTAACATGGCTCTGGGGAGGGGGTGGGGGGGGTTAATCCCAGGCTGTTTTTGACACACAGACACTGCACAACACCTCGTTACGGCTTTATAGAGATACTCGTATGTTTTTCAAACACCGCTTTTTAGCGCACACTGATTTAATATACCTTTTTCTGCAAAAACGATGTACAACATTGTTTGGTTGCCCTCATGGTATGATAAGCACACCCGCTCAACTGCTGCAGACCAGCCTGCTCCTTTACCGGATTACAAAGTAACATGGCTCTGGGGAGGGGGTGGGGGTGGTTGGTATGATAAGCGCACCCGCTCAACTGCTGCAGACCAGCCTGCTCCTTTACCCTCGCTCAACAGCTGCAGACCAGCCTGCTCCTTTACCGGATTACAAAGTAACATGGCTCTGGGGAGGGGGTGGGGGGGGGGGATGATAAGCACACCCGCTCAACAGCTGCAGACCAGCCTGCTCCTTTACCGGATTACAAAGTAACATGGCTCTGGGGAGGGGGTGGGGGGGGGTGGCTTGGACTGTTCCGTGCGCTCGCGGGGCTCGCGGGGTTCGCGGGGTTCGCGGGGCTCGCGGGGCTCGCGGGGCTCGCGGGGCTCGCGGGGTTCGCGGGGTTCGCGGGGTTCGCGGGGTTCGCGCGGTTCGCAGGGTTCGCGGGGGCTTGCGGGGTTCGCGGGGCTCGCGGGGTTCGCGGGGCTCGCGGGGCTCGCGGTCGCGGGGCTCGCGGGGTTCGCGGGGTTCGCAGGGTTCGCGGGGTTCGCGGGATTCGCGGGGTTCGCGGGGTTCGCGGGGTTCGTGGGGTTCGCGGGGTTCGCGGGGCTCGCGGGGTTCGCGGGGTTCGCGGGGCTCGCGAGGCTCGCGGGGTTCGCGGGGTTCGCGGGGTTCGCGGGGTTCGCGGGGTTCGCGGGGTTCGTGGGGTTCGCGGGGTTCGCGGGGCTCGCGGGGTTCGCGGGGTTCGCGGGGCTCGCGAGGCTCGCGGGGTTCGCGGGGTTCGCGGGGTTCGCGGGGTTCGCGGGGTTCGCGGGGTTCGCGGGGCTCGCGGGGCTCGCGGGGCTCGCGGGGCTCGCGGGCTCGCGGGCTCGCCGGGCTTCGCGGGGCTCGCGTGGTTCGCGGGGCCGCGGGGCTCCGGGGTTCGG
>CAUJNA010001179.1:82428-102832 GCA_963377175.1 Effrenium voratum
CAACTGCTGCAGACCGGCCTGCTCTTTTACCAGATTACAAAATAACATGGTTCTGGGGCGGGGGGCTGGGTGGGATGATAAGCATATCCGCTCAACTCTTCTACCGGATTACAAAATAACATGGCTTTGGGGGGGGGGGGGTTGGGTGGGGGGATGGTTCCGCGTCACATGTGGTCTTGTTTGGTTTCATTGGGGGTCGTGCTTAACAGGATCGCAACCATCTAACCAAAACAGGACCCACATACGACCTCTGAAAAATGGAAGGGTCCGCCACTGACATGTCAACACGCATGCACACAACCACATACATGGACTCGCCAGCATACATAGTAACATATGTCATGAAACATACACGTCACATATGTCATGCGATATACACGCCAACAAGCACAAACAAGCGCATTCCTGCTCGCGCATGCGCGTATATAAACATACATCGCCAGGAAAACATATCAACACGCATGCATGCGCGATAAGCCTTCTGCAAAAAGCGATCCCGGAGCGATCCATTTGCGCGATCCCTAAGCGAACCATTCGCGCGACGCCTAAGCGACCCACTGCCCAGGCGCGAGTGTCACCAGCTGACCGAAAGGAATCATGGCAATGTAGAGAAATCCCAAGCCTCAGCAACCATTTCCATCGAAGCACTGAAGCGCTGGTGGCTCAATCAAAGGAGTTGGGAGCGGGGTGAGAAACAGCAGCCAAGTTTAAGCCACGACTCGTGCTAAGTAACGATTAAAACAAGCCGGGACTTTCAGGCACCCTCCCACAATTGGATGCACAGCGAACCCTTCCCAAACTGCCAAAGATAAATTCCAAGAACTGTCCACAAACACACACGCACAGTTATTCTCAAAGGAGTTGCGGGTAGGGGAAGGCAACATCGTATTTTTTTTGTATGTTTCTACCTGTACCTTCTCCGGATTGCCCATTCAAAAGATGGGCCAACTTCTGGAAAAATGTGTGGTTCCTGAAGTAAGCCCTGGCCAAAGAGAATGAGGAATCAACCGTTAGACTGCTTGTCGTTCAAATGGCAGTGGGACATAGACTGTTGTTAAAAGCTTGAATCTGACAAAACGTACTACTTCACAAAGCAAAAACTAATTGAACCACATGAACACTTCATCATAGATGTCGCACATGAGGTCGCAAGCGTAGCTTCCCTGAATCGAGTTCCTCCGGAAAACTAAGTGCATAAACTGTTGACCATCGGTTCCGGAAGGAAATGTGTGTTTTTCAGAGTGATCCTTTTGCTGGGGTTGTTCTAGGGGGAAACAAACAAAACCACTCATGCTGAAGGTTTCACTAAGCTCAGACAAGCCCAAATAATACAAACAAAAAAGCAAAACAGCAGGAGCGTCCGAAGGCAAAGCCAAACTATGGGACCCATTTTCAAGGTGCATGGAATCACTCCTCAGGTCGGCGTTCTTTTACAAATTCAGTTCATGAAAGGTAGTCCTCAGCTCACTTCCTGTGGATGGCCCCCAAAAAAGTCCAAGCTTTCTGTCTATATACCAAAGCAATACTCTTCCGAAGAAAGAAAAACATAAAGCCCACAAACTCGTCGAGTGAGTCAGTCAAAGTTCAAAAGTGGCCTTCAATATTGACAACAAACAGCGAAATGACCACAAAGCCATCTACTTTTCTGGAAACGGCCTCTGGGTACCAAACCATGGTTTCTTTGCGGAGCCCGCGGTCTATGAGTGCATTCAAGCGCTCAGCAAAAATGTCGACCCAGACTAATAGACCCATCCCGATGATAATGGAGGAGTGTTTCCATCCAAAAGTGGTCAAACCCCACTAAAAGGAGAGACCCACCTATTAATCAACCAGCAGTTCTACTTATGTAGATCCGGGGTTCCCATTACAAAGTGCCAGGGGGCTAGAAAGAGGCAAACTCCCTGAAACCTTTGCAACGACTTTCTGAAGCGCAAATCTTGCAATGGCTCGGCAAGGAGTGCCACACCCACTGTTTGGAAAGGTTATGGAGGAGGGGCCCTCTGCCAAAGGAGAGCCCACAGGTTACTGTTTGCATTCAAAGGTTCCAGCGGTTGTACCCTTAATGTCGTGCCGCCCGTCCCTGACAAAAACAAAACGTTTCAGGAGCTTAGTCACTTGAGTCATACAAAGGGATGAATGGGTGGCATATATGGGTGTGACTTAGAATGCATGAACCCGAAAAATGTGGTTCCCCTTGGTTTCCACTTGGTTGCCCTTCACCTCCCAAAGGGTACCCTGCAAGAAGACATCCCTGCAAGAAGACATCCCTGTAAGAAAACACCTCCACTTTTGGCGCATTTGCTCACTGTACACGGCCTGACGGTAAGACTCTGGAGCCTTCGGGGGTTCATCTTGTTGCAGGATGCCTTGTTTATGGGCAAATCGTTTTGTCTCTTTGACTTGCGGATCCAAAATCAGGCATCCCCACCAGCCTCCAAACTCTTCCGGAACGCTTCCAAAAACCTTCCAGAACCCTTGCCCTCCCCCCACAGAAAAAAAATAAGAAAAAAAACAGGCTGGGAAAACAGGCTGGGGGCCGAACCAAAAATGGCAGGGTTCCATTTTGCACTATCCCTAAGGTAGACTACCCTGAAAACACCCGCTGGTCTGGGAACCCACCAGCAGGTCCCCTGTTATAGGAACATTGACTTCCAGGACCCCCCCTGTCAGGTTCAATGTCGATGGGAGGGTGGACGTAAATTCAAGAACTTCCTTTTCGGGACCACTGCCCCAGGGTCTGATTTGCGGATCCAGGCAGCCGCTCAGGCTAGAGATGATGCTGAGCCCCACTGGGGACAGCGGGCTGGCCGCAAGCACCAGCCCTAGATCCAGCAGGCCGGGAGACACACCACCACCGCTGCAGGTGTTTAAGGCTGGGGGTCTGGAAACAAAGCGGGTGTTGAAAAGGGACTCAGGAAAAGACACACGGTCCTCGTTCCCTCTTTTGGGGCTCGGTAGCTATGGGACAGAAAGGCTTGTTTGCTGGGTGCTCTCCCCTCTGAAAAGCGGACAGGTGCAAATCCATGAGCGACTGGTGTGCAAATTGAATATCTTCTTATTCTGGAGGTTCCCTTGGACGCCATCCAACATGCACAGTTGTTGTTTTGGCGCTTAGCGCAAAAGATGATTCCTTTGGGATTCTGTTTGGCTTCCTTTAACACCCCCGCATAATCCACGTACGCGACGTGTACCAACAATTGACCAACTTGGAGGGCAACTGTGGGTACATATTACCTACATGTGCTGTGTTGATTACGTGTGTCATGTTTTTGTGCGGGTGTGATCCCAAATGAGTCGCTTCAACCCGCGGCAGATCCTAGGGGTTCGCCGCTGATCTCACCCGATTGCTTCCCCCTCAAAAGCTAGGTCAGCTAGGTCCATTAGAGTGACGTGCTTTTAATCTTACAATTGTCATCTGTAAATGGATCTACCCTGCTGTCCACTAACAGGGAACTTCCCGGAGATCCCCTTTTAGAGGAACACAGTCTTCCAGGACACCTCTGTCATGTTCCATGGTAGTGGAGTGGAGGGTACATGGTGGTGTCACACCCTTTCCCACCCACAAAGGTAAACACACTTCCGAAGTGGACTGGCCGGAAAATCAAGACCGTTTGCTTGCCACCAATTTGGTCCTCCAAAAGGTTTTAAGGCCCAGGAATTCAGGAAGTGAGTACTTAGTTTTGAGAGCCTCTCAAAATACAACCGCCTTCAGAGACCCAGCACAAGGCCATGTATGCTTCTGCGATGTTGGGCTTGGCAGTGCGGCTGGTTGCCAACACCTGATGGTGAACCAACCCACAAACTAGGCCTCGTACCTGCCCATACATTTGCCTGAAACGTCCAAAATGAACTGTTCCTCTCGCTTCCCGTCCCAGCCTCAACGATAGTGCCTTCCCGACAACAAACACGGGACCTGCAACGGTTCTCAAAAAACGGGCAAGCTTCCTCTAGCAGGGACCCTTCGTTCAGAGTTCATGTTGCTTGTGGCAGGGTACCCGCAATGAAACATTCAAGAGTCAATCCCACCACCCGCGCCTAGGCCGAGCAAGACCAGAGCCCTGGTGAGACACCAACAGCTCCGCATCCCCAGCAAGAGGTAGGCTAACATGCCTCGGTCTGGTCGGTTTCCTTCGCAATATCTGCTGGCCAGTGATTGGACACCTCCATTTTGCTCGTTGGTCAAGTGGGTACATGGTCATCCCCTACTCGTTCGCTCGTCCCCGAAATCCAGCCAATGTGGACTCAATCAAATGGGTCATCGATTTCAAGAATCTGAGGCCCTCCAAGTGGTGCCCAACATGGCAGCACGCGAGCTGCGAGTACCTCCCGTGTAGCCGTGTCTTTAGGAATCCTACTTGGAGGGCATTCCCGGCATGCCAATGCCTACGGGACATACATGGGACCGTCGCAAACTTCGGGCCAACCTCATTTAGGTGGTTCTCATAAAAATCAGCCGTAAGAGTGAACCCAGAGACTGCCAACATGGATGTACGAAGAACCCTCTCTTCCTCCCAGCTTTGTTGGATCTGCCAGAGCTGTCTACAAGCTTCGGGTGGAAGAGGTGGCCCTAGTCGCCTCCTTGCCCGGCCTTGTTCATTGCCTACCCCCAAGGAATGCAACAAGATCTCAGTTCCTGAGACATTCTCAGTCCTCACTTCATTTTGCGGTGCGCCAGGGCCAGACTCACAGTCACAGAAGCACATACGCTTGCAACATGGAATTGACCAGCAGGCATACCGGGGTCCCGCCGAGCAGCGGGGACTCCGTGGAACTAAGCCCCCCCACACCAGGAGGCCGGATGATGGATGTCCAGCCTCGGCGTGAGCTGTGCAAAACTGGGCCAGACTTCGACCTGCGAAGAGTTCACTTGTTGCTTGCTGAAGGACGAAGTGAGGGATCACCAAAGGCACAACAACAAGGTGAGCCAGGGAAAGAGCAAAACGCGGGTCTAGCCCTCTGTTTTGCCAAAGCAATGAGTCACAAGGTAAACCCTGACGCACGACGCACTGGCGATAACAGGAGAGCATGCCAGGGGCTAGCAGGCCTAGGGGCCAAGGGTTAGCAGCTCCAAGAACCCCCAGGGGGACAATGAACAATGTAATCCCTTTTCAGCGTCTAGTGTCGGGCATAACTTCCCGTGGGGGGTGGTTTGGGGGCCAGTGAAAACCAGGAAGGGCACCCTTTTGATTGATGGTTGAATTTTAAGGGCCTCCTCGAAAAACAGAAACATGGGAAGCAACAAATAAGTCACAAGCGGAATCATGAAAACGTTACACACACACACACACACACCTGAAAAACACATTTATGCCATGCGGAGAAAAGGACCACATGAAAGACGCAAACAAACAAAGCACATGAAAACAGGTGAAAAAGCAGGCGCAGCACCAGCAAAATGGAAACCAATAGAAACCACATGAAAACAACATCTGTGGTCTGAGTGTTCTGGAGCCCTGCCCCCACACCAGCCATCGACTGGCAGCAGCATGGGTCATCCTATTGTCTGCTGTTTGTTTGTTTGCTTGCTTGCTTGCCTGTTTGCGTGGCCCTATAACATGGCCTAACCCAAATCCGCACTTTGCGGGTACTTTGCCGATTGGGCTTAAAAGGCTTCACCAACAGGCCATCCGCCCATTTTGTGGAGGGTTCCCCGATTTTGACGAGCCGTCAGCCCTTCGCCCAACGGGCCCCACCACGTCGCAAGCCGCTGGGTCCCAACGGATGTCCGCGTCGAGTCGAGGCGCACGGCCTGCAGCGGTTCGAAGCTGAGCAGCGCCAAAGACGCCGCGCCCAGGCCGCAGAGGCCCAGCTGCACGGAGCACTTCACGCAGCCACCTGACCGAAACCTCGGAGCCTCGCCCTTCGGAAGGCGAAGGGCTTTTTTTTTAGGATGAAAGCCATGGCGCAACGGGTTTCATGGTGGCTTCCCTTAAAGCAACACCACAAAAAAAAGGGGTACCCTCACAAAGACAGACCGTTTTCATCCAGGAGCCTGGGAGTCTTTTCCATGTCCGTGGGGCTGCAAACAGTGGTCAACCAACTAATAGGGGATTGGACAACTCTGCCAAGGGCTATTTCTTTTTTGTGGTTCGTTGGTCTCCGTTTAAAACTGTTTGAAGTCAGATCTGAAATGACTTCCCTCCAATGTTTACAGTCTACGGAAATGGCTGGGAACCGTCAACTAGTACTTGCTGTCGCTAAACACGACCCCTTCCTGCTTCTGTATTGTTCTACCTGGGTGCTAAATAGTAAATAGGAAGTCTAGGAGATACAGAAACATATCCATCTCCGTTAGGGATTCTCGGTGGTTCTTCTGTCTTGCTGGTGAGCTCGCCAGAGTCAGCCCAAAGGATCCACTTGGTAAAGTAGTACTTATATCATCATGTTTATCCGATTATGCGTAATGTGTTCTTCTTGTCAATTGCTATACTTGTTTAGCGAGGAAAAAAATCATAAACAATATAGCGGTGCGTGTGTGCCATACTGGGCGCTGAATAAACACGGGGCCTGGAAACCATTTGAGAATGATCCATCCCGCTTGGGCTTCCTCTCGGGAAATGACAAACTGTACGGTATGTGTATATATATAGAGCACCCAGCGTTTGAGCGCCCCAAAGCCACTAGCCATCCACTTACTATTCACATTGCTGAGCGCTCAGGAGCTGTTGACATTTCGGAACACAAGGTCCCTTGTGATTCAGAACGAATAAGATTGTCTCAAAGCCCCAAGTGGCGGCTTTCCTGTTGTTTCCCTTTAACACCTGCCAAAAAAAGACGGCACCCCTTAAAAAGACCCCCCTAATGTCTGTTTGGCCTGGGCCTAAAACGCCTCGAGCCATGGACTTCGAGCGCCCATGTTGGCGCCTTTCCGAAAACACGCTCGTGTGTTGAAGTGAAAACGCTCGAGAATCACAGAATGAAACCTGATTTCCTGCATCTGGGGCTTGATCAAAAAGTCCTTTACACGGGGAAGAAAGACGACGTTCGCCACAAAATGGGGAAACTTACCCATGGTCATCTCGGGGCCAGGAATAGATCAACCCCGCCCACCCCCCCCAATCTCTCAATTTCCCACCAGCTACCCCAGGGTGGGACGGGACACATCCCTGAAGTATGGAATTGTAGAACAATGGCGAGCCCGGATGGGAGGTTCGGGGTTCAACCAAAAAGTTCCTATGAATAGGACATTGTGCAGTAAAAGCAACCCTTTTTTGGGGTGTCTATGGGGAACCTTTTTTGGTGCTAAGGAGGGCCGACATGAAACCAAAGCAAGCATGCTGTTTAAAGAAACCAACAGACAACTAGTGATACTGATGGACAACATCCTGATCTGATGAGTGTCTTATCCCCTGGGCTGATTCTGTCCAGTGCCAGCCTGAAGCCAATGATTCGAGCCAGCCGGTGGATGTAAAGACTAAGCAACCCGCATGTGGACAAATTTGGGTGCACCGAATTTAGGATTTGGAGAAATCTACCAGTGATTCGGTGGACAAAAACTAGAATTATTCTATCCAAGTCGCCTGCGTTTGGAAACGGACAAAGCGAAGCCCCATTCTATTGGGGGGGGGGGGTGGCCTGCATGGATCCCAAGTGGTGACGCAATATCTCCAACGAGACCCCTTTTGGATGGTGATTCAAGTTGGGCAACAAGTGTCTCCTTTCCGGGTCTAGATTCTAAATTACAAGCGAGCCGCAATCTGCACCTTGAGATGGCCACAGGAACACCAACGCGGAAAACACCTATAGTGCCGGTTCGAACCCCGGTTTGCTGCGACCACAGGAAGGACTTGTCGTGGTTGGTTGCTTCAAAGAACCAATATTTCTCATCAAAACTAAAGGGACAACAGTTCAGACCCTGGGGGATTTTACGGGGACATGTTTCCCCAAAAACACTGGGTGGCGACAGGGGGGCATGTTGTGACACGCGGCAGGCTCAACGAAGCCAATCCTACGCTACCACGCCAGCACTGCCAATTGCAACTGGATCTACACTAGTTATTGCATTTTGCCAAACTGAATTCAGGAATCCCAAAGTGGACCTTCATCGTGGGCCTGGGATCGTTGGTTTCCCCATCGGTGAGCTCACGAGAATTCGCCCAAACCTCCAGCGAGTTTCCATGGGAAGAAAGTTGGTAGTTGACGTTCAACGGACGCCCCTCGGCAAAGCCACAAATGGAAAAGGGCAGCTGAAAGCCGGGGCTAGTGCGAACTCGATGCCGACCGGTCGACGCACCTCGCGAGAACATGCAAAGGTTGGCCGACGCCAGCTTCCTCAGACAAGGCTTCGCGGGTCCAGTCAAAACCAGCCCAGCGGGTCCAGTCAGAACAAGCCCAGTGACCCTGAAACTAATAGGGAGCCTTTTGCTTGCTCAGACCTTGGCCCCCTGCCGACGGAAAGTTTGGCAATCCTTAAGGAGGGAGGGAGGGAGGGAGGGAGGGAGGGGAGGGGAGGGGAGGGAGGGAGGGGAGGGGAGGGGAGGGGAGGGGAGGGGAGGGAGGGAGGGAGGTAGGTCAAAGGAGAGCGAAAGAGAGAAAGAGCACAACAATAGAAAAGGGAAATTCGAGATAGACAAAAATGGGGGAAAGAAAGAACAAAAAAAAGAACAAAAGAAAGAAAGACAGACAGAAAGCAAGAACGAAAAACAAATAACAATAATAAACGCAAGAAATACAGAAAGAAGGAAAGAAAGAAAACAAGACAAAACAGCAAGAAGGAAAACCTAAATAAAGAAATAAAGAATACAAGAAAGACTGAAAGAAAGAAACCAAAAAAGAAAAACAAACAGAACACAATCAATTAACAAAGGAAACATAAATTTATGAATAAATGAATAAATAAGAGAACACATTCAAAATACACACGGAAAGGCCGGCATACACACAACAATTAACACATAATGAAGAATTAACCAAACAAATATCGCAATACATAATCACATACATGAACATCTGAAGACATAATTAAACAGTAGCTAATCCAATAAGCCAACAAGCAAACAACATAAACTGGTAAACACATAAAACCAATAATGAACACAAACAAAACACAAACAAAGAAGACATGAACATTAAGACAGAGGTAGCTAAAGAGACACATGGAGAGAGAGCGAGAGAGCGGGAGAGAAAACGAAAAAAAGACGGACAGAAAGACAGAACTGCACAAACAAACCGCAACAAAGAGAGACAATAACACAAGAAGGAGAGAGAGAGAGAGAGAGAGAGTGAGTGAGTGAGTGAGTGAGTGAGTGAGTGAGTGAGTGAGTGAGTGAGTGAGTGAGTGAGTGAGTGAGTGAGTGAGTGAGTGAGTGAGTGAGTGAGTGAGTGAGTGAGTGAGTGACATAAAGAGAGAAAACTATAGAAGGTGAGAGACTGGAAGAGAAAGAGAGAAAGAGAGAAAGAGAGAGAGAGAGAGAGAGCGAGAGAGTGAGAGAGAGAGCGAGAGAGACAGAGAGAAGGAGAGGGAGAGGGAGAGGGAGAGGGAGAGGGAGAGGGAGAGGGAGAGGGAAAAGGAGAGGGAGAGGGAGCTGGAGAGGGAGAGAGAGAGGGAAAAGGAGTGGGAGAGAGAAAGAAGGAGAGAGAGAAAGAGAGGGGGCGTGAGAGAGAGGGAGAACGAGAGTGCGAGAGAGAAAGAAAAGGATAAATGCGAAAAGAACAAGCAAGAGAGACATTTGGACGAGGTTGGACAAGTTCACAAGCGGATGCGCAGGCCTTTTGAACGGGGCGGTGTGAGGAAAACGCCTGAGCATAGAGTCGACCCTGGGTCAGGTGTCCAGAGCGAGCCCTAAAATGACTTCACGTAGCGGCCTCTGAATTCCGAGAGCTGTAGTCAAAGGCCATGCGGCTGCTGTTGGCGGACGCACTCCTATCGCTTCAGGGTTGTTCATACCGCACTCTGACCTGCTGTTAACTGTTAACCAAGCAAATTTAACGGTCCCAAGTTTGCAAGGGGGAGTTCCCCCAAACGTTGAGGGATCCCAAACGCACAAATGGGTTACACATCTTTGCAGCCAAGGCTCATGGCGGTAGACCCGGATGGCGGCCGATATGGCAACCGGATTGCTACGCAGCCGATGTCAAGTTGGTAAGGCCTTTGCCCTGGGTGTCAAAATATGCGGCAGTTTTTTTGAACAACCCCCTTTGGGCTTCCTGTTGGGAAGCTAAAACATATGGGCTTAGCACCCACAGCCTGTCTTTGAACCTGCTGTTCGTTGGGCATGGCTGGTTGTGCTCTCATTCACCAAGGGTGGTTACAAGCATGGCCGGCTCAATGTTGGCAAAAGAGACCAAAAGAGACTTCAGAAACTTCCACACACCTCCAAGCTTTGACTCACTTGCCCAGCTCAGACCTAGAAACAAAAGGTGATCCCCTTTCGGTACCACTAAAAATGAACCAAAAAGGGGGGAAGGTCAAAAGGTCAGCTGTGGGCAAGTGAGAAAACAGAACCGTGAACTAAGATCGCTGCGCGGTCTAAGAAGAAACTCCATCTTCCGAACATGTCCCTCAAATGTCATTTCGGGCATCGCTGAGCCCAAGGCGATCCCTGGCGCCTGCTTGAGCCGCAAAAACGATAAAAACGATACCCGGCGGCCAAGCAGAAGCACTTGTTTGGTCAGATCTCGGGGGATCTCGGGGGGGAGGGGGAGGAAAATTGCGGGTTCCCTTGGGAATCGCTTTAAAGCCAAAAGAAAGACACACCCTTATTGCCAGTTCCAAAGGAGGCAATACAAACGTGGCATCCCCTGGTGAAAGATCAAATCTCGTTTCGCCCCCACGTGAGCTCGCCACAAATTGGGCAAACGAGTAGCCCCCCCCCCCCCCCCCGAACCACACGGCGCTTTGAGTGGGCAACTGCCACATGGCTTAATTGCTGCCGCTCATCCCCAAGGATACTGTGTCATGTAAAGGGGCTCCCCTTCATATCACACAAAGTTGCGCCCGATAACCTGCATGTTCACAACGATGTTTCTTGGGGAAAAACGCATAAACCTGCACCATGCACATAAACGTGTGTATATATATATATACACAAGGCACGCACATTCCCTTCTCAAAATCAGCCAAAGCAAACAAAGCAAACTCAGCTTATTGCTGCCAGGTCCCACCACCCAGCTGAAAGCCAAAGCAGTGCCTTTTGGCACCCCCAGTGACATGTAGCACCTACTTGTAGGTGAATCAACCAAGCTAAACAGTGCATCACTGTCACCTCAGCTGTTACCCCAGTTGCTCCATATTCAGCGAACCTACACTTCCACAGATTAACATGCGTTAACATGGAACCCCCCCAGAAAAACATGATTCGAGAAATCTCCTTTTAGGGGGGCCCTTTTGGGTTCCTTCCGTTGATTTGCTTTGAGCCACGAAATGCAAAATCGGTTCAAAAGAGATCTATCAGACAGCATATTGGGAACATGTTGCGTTGCGTTTGCTCCCTCGGCTCTCTGCACGAAAGCGCGGCTCTGGGGAGATTGACCTAAAAACATGGAGCTACTTGGGTGTTTCCTTGAAGGGTCGCCCATCTTGGATGGTTTGGAAACAAGAATGAACAACCTACAAACACAGCGCGTCCCTTACTGAGAAAACAAACACACGCAAGATATTGCGTGGAATGGCTACCACACATGATGGTTGAACTAGTAGGATCCTTATCGATTTACAAGCTTGCAATCGGGAAGGCCTGCTGGCTCTCCTACCCCGCCGAATGCTAGCAAACACCACTGCTGCCTGTAGCCGCCTAGCTAGAATTGCACCAGAGCCAAAAGCAAACATAAAACACAAGATATACGAGCTTTATGGGCGTGGGACATGCTCAAATCCCCAACACAAACGTTTGCGCGGCAAAACGCCACCACGCATAGGGGCTCCTGATAGGGCATCTTCGCAAGAAATACAATAGCACATATTCCCAACTAGATGGCAATACTATGGATAGACTAACTTCACTTTGCACCACTTGGTGGTTTTCCCCAGCGCACCTTAGGATTTCATAGCTGGTGCCAGTGGATTTTGCCACCGCGGGACCCGCACCTCAAGTTGGCCGGCACCCGATGCACCCCAGGCAGCTCCAGCCTCAGCGACTTCGAGATACTTTGAGGCTGTCGCCAAATCAAATTCAACAAGGCCAGGGCGGCGAAGAAGACATGCGAAAACTGAACCTTTCTGGTTTTTTCTTTGGCTGAAACAAGCCTAGGTTGTATTCCAGACAGCGGAGATGCTTGGCATCCTCCAGAACCCTTTCTTCGCCCAGTCCGGTCCTTGCTTTGCCCTGTTTTCATTGCATAGGTGGCTTGCCTAGGTTTCCCACCATTGGCACCAGGCGGACAAAACTGGGACATCTGGGACCTCGGCAGCATCTCCAGGCGTTGGTAGGTCGTCAGTGCCTAGCAAGGCTTGGAATACCACGCCTACCAACCCCACTGCCTCCCCTTGAGAAGAGACGTGCAATGACGCTCTATAAATACTGGGGTAAACCACTTACTAGGTGGTGCGAAGTGGAGGGCCCTACCCGCCGCAAAAATGGCCAAGTCGGTGTCTTTTGTTGTTCTGGATTTGTCTGGGCCTGTTGAGGGAATCAAGGCATAGGGTAGTGACATACGCGTTTTTGTGAACATCAACAAGTCCTTGTTTTGACCAGCCAACCACGAATACAGTTTCCCCCTCTGACACCCTGGGAACGACAGGAACACATACGTTTGTTGAAGCGCGCCAATCAGAATGTGCAGTGGAGTTGGCCAATCGAGGCGGCAGTGCCCTGATGAAGCCCGAAATAAGCCAGCGACCGACTGGCGCGTCGCGAGACATGTGGCCTGGTCCTTGAGGATGGGCAGAACCTTCTCCACGAACTTGACGCCTGGCTCCGTGAAGCTGTTGCTGAAAGGTTTTGAAATTTGGAGGTGGCAATGGGTACTTCCCTGAATGATCTGGAACCCGCAAATCCAGTATTTTTTACAGGAATGTCCTTTTTGTTTTTGGGGGTGCAAGTTTGATTGTAGGGAGGCAAAGGGATCGAGATAGCTGCTCCAGGGGCACGAGAAAAAAGCCCTGGGAGAACAGGAACTCCACCCATACGGACAAGGGGCTGCTGCCAGAGGTGTCAGTCTGGCGAGTTTGGCCAACCAACGGGGGTGCCTGTTTTGCGGGGAGGACCTCAACGGTTCGTATCCCAAGCCACTACCCCAAGAAGAAAAGCGGATTTATCCCCATGCAGTGGCTGTATACTGGTCCATTCAACCTTGGGGGGTCGTGGTTCCGGCGCAGAAGACCACAGCCCTTCGGGGGTGGAAGCCGCGCAAAGGCAAAGGACAACATTGCAGACGCTCTTGCAGGCTTGAGACGTGAGTTTGCGCAGAACCACTGAATAGTGGAGGCACACTCTCTGCGCCAAGTCTATGAGAGGGGAGCCATGGACCCTAGACTCTCGCCCGTGGAAGAAGTTCACGGAAATAGCGATTCGCCCTAACTCATCGTTTTGCCCCCAAACAAAAAGATGATGTGTCCATACTTCGTGAACCTTACAACCTCTCTTTTTGCTGCGAGGGATCCTGCCCATGGCTCTACGAATGTGTGCGCATTTGCACCAGCGGGGGCTCCTTTGAGCCACCCCTCTGGCATCATTCCTACACTGTCAACCCCGGATGGATCCACCTGGTGGATGACCTGCTTTCCATGTCATATGGTCGGTATGGGTTTGTCTCTGTGTAGGTGGCTTTCTTGGTTTCCCTCAACCCCCATGAGCCCGGAACTGTGCCTTTTACCATTTCCATCCTAGGGGAAGAAACGGCCCCACAAGCGATTGGTTTACCTTGGCAGGTTTGATCTCCCCCAAAAAAGGAACAGGGGACCTTGGTGCTCTTTGTTGCTTGTTTGACGCCTGGAAACTCTACCAAACGTCTATCTGGGCTTCTCATTGGTCCACCCTTCCCCTGGTTTAAGCCCAAATGTGGCGGGTCTGCCTGCTTTCTGACGGGAGGCCTGTTCTATGGTGTGTTTTCTGATTGGTTTCCTGTTGCAACAGGGCTAAATGCCACAATCCGCTGCACGTAGGTGTGTGACTAAACCAACAGGATTAGGATCTGTGCTACCTAGTTTCACCCAACTTCAAGGTACCCGCAAACCCGAGTTTTCCCATACCAACCCTCATTTCCAACTCATTTGATGGCCGGCTTTCTTTTTCGGTTTTCTAAAAACCCACCCGGAAGTCTCGCTCTGGGCTACCGAGCTGTCTGGCGGCCCCAGCGCCTTCACGGCATCTCGGCTCAAGGTGCGGCTGGACCTCAAGCGAATCCGTGTAAGCATGCTGAAGCAAGGCAAACGGATGGCAAGCTTGACGCTTAACTGGCTGTGGGTCAAAAATGGGTACCCAAAATGGAACCCTGCTAAGTGGAAGCATGGACTAAAACCTGCGTCCTCTGGTGGTTTTTGGCTCATACCAATTGTGAGCGTTCCCCACAAATGACGAGGACAGCCTCGCTCGAAGAGGGAATGGACTCAAACTTCAGGACGCCAGGCGCTCAGCCTCGAGAATGTCCACTGACCTTTCGCGCCCTGCTCCTTCACCTTTGCTTTTGCTCAAATCGTTGTCTAAACTAGGGATCGCTCCAAGTAGTGCGTTTCATGTTCGGGTCTTGAACTTCACCACGAAGTGACGTTCGGCCTAGTTGTCTTCAGCAACAGCTGTCTAGAACCACGGTTGCCTAACATTTTCCATTGGCCCCCTTTCGCTTCCAAGGAGACCTTGCTTGCAATGTGCCAAACCAAGGAAGTCCTCAACATGTGCGCTCATCATGTGGTTTTCTTCTAACATGGCCAGCAACAGGCGCCCCCGGGTACAACACATTTCTAAATGTGCATGCGTAGAAAATCAATGCAAATGTGTGTATAGAGCCATGCGTGCTTGCACGTGTCCTACATTCTCGCTCACTCATTCATATATCCGGTTGCTCGGTTCATGCCATGTCGCCCGTCCATACAGCAATCCCCCGAGGCGCTGGCTTGGTGGCACCTGACAACACGGGAACAGGGCTCCGAAGACCAAAGGATCGGCCTTGTGGCCCCCGACAAAGGGAAACCACTGGACACCAACCACTGCTTCTGCCCTTGTGTTTCTCGGTCATCTTGCAAGGGATCGGCCCAGCCCTGAAAATCAATTCTCTCAAGACAACCGCTGCCTTGAGGGGGAAGCGCCAGGTCCGCCAGATCAATCTGTCCAGCTCCGCTCTACAAGAGGAAACACGAACAAAAGGAAATAGAAATAAAACCGAGGGCGCTTTCCCAATCCCATCTTAAAAAGGGAGGGGGATCATTTTCGAACACCGATTTTGGATCATTTTCGAACACCGATGTCCTGGATCATTTTCGAACACAGAGTGGGTCATTTTCGAACACATGGGGGGGCTATCCTGCGGCACCCGTGGGGTGGGGGGGGGGGTGGGGTGGGGCAGTTGCGTTCGCCTCTTACTGCGTGCCCGTGCAACTGCGCCCTGGGGCTGGGGGACTCGGAGCCAAGTTACCTTGGCTTTTTGAGCTAAGATGTCCTCGGCGACTTGCGCTCGTTGGCCCCCGTAAAGCCGTGAAAGCTCGGTCTAACGGCCGTAATAACTCGCGCGGGAAACTGAAAGGCCGCTACTACTCCGTGAAAAAGCCGTGAAAACTCGTGAAATTTCAAGCTCTGAGTTATCTTGTCCTCGCGACACAAAATACCTCCTTAGCTCATACGGCCTAAGTAACTTGCGAATCGGAGCCTCCTGGAATAGCGATCGCCGCTTAATTACTGCGTGGCGGCGCAACTGCGTATTGGGGCTGGGGGGGAGGGTGGTGGGGTGGGGCAGTTACGTTCGCTTCTTGCTGCGTGACCGTGCGACTGCGTCCTGAAGGGGGGGGGGGGGGATGGGGTGGGGCAGTTGCGTTCGCCTCTTACTGCGTGACCGTGCGACTGCGCGCTGGTGGTGATGGCGGTGTTGTTGGTAGCGATGATGACGATGTTGATGATGATGGTCATGATGATGATGATGATGATGATGATTATGTTGACCATGTTGATGATGATGATGTTGGTGATGATGATGATGATGACGGTGATGATGTTGATGATGATGGTGATGATGTTGATGATGATGGTGAGGATGTTAATGATGATGATATTGATGTTGCCGATGAGGATGTCGATGGCGATGACTTTGATGATGTCGATGATGATGGTGATGTCGACATTGATGTTGATAATGGTGATGATGTTGTTAATGATGATGATGATGGTGATGATGTTCATGTTGACGATGTTGATGATAATTTTGACGATGGTGATGTTGTTGATGATGATGATGATGATAATGGTGATGATGATGATGATGGTGATGATGGTGATGTTGACGGTGTTGTTGATGATGATGATGATATAGATGTTGGTGGTGATGTTGATGATGGTGATGATGATGTTGGTGTTGATGTTGATGATGGTGATGTTGTTGGTAGTGATGATGACGATGTTGATGATGATGGTAATGATGATGGTGATGGTGATGATGATGATGATGTCGCTTTGCGTTCCTTGTGCTTTGCGTTCCCGGGTCTACAGTTGACGATTGTCTCCCAAAAGCTCGGCGCCATCCATGTGCTACACGTGCATCGTGGTGCGTGTTCGTGCGCCTCATCGTGGTGTGCATGGACACTTGGAAAATGGCCGTGCTGCTGTAAATCACATACACTTGAGCAAAACCGCGTTCAAAAACGAGCCAAAACACGCGTTCAAAAACGAGCCAAAACACGCGTTCAAAAACGACCACCTTCCCTCTTAAAAATGGGTGTTAGTCATATATGTGTACACTCAGCTTTCGCCTTGTGGCAAACTTAAATCTACCAGCTGATAAATTAAGGTTCTAGAAGCAAAAGCACAGGATGCAACCCCATGGGTCTGCATATGTCATATCATGGATTCTTGGGTAGGGTTATGAGGGGGAGGTCGTGGCCCGATTAAGGCTTATCCTAGGCTTCTCTTGGGGCTTCAGGCCGGACTGGAAAACCCCTACAGACCAAAGTCACTGCAACAAGATCAGTAAACAAGATCAGCAAAGGATTGTGCGCTTGTGTCCTGGTTCAGTTCGTTTTGAGCATTTATACAATCTTTTTTGGCCCATTTTGTGGCCGGGGCTGCTGGCGGATGTTTCTTCAGAACGTGGCTATCCCCTGTTCCGGTGTTCGTCTTGCAGGCAATAAAAAATCAGAGGAGCACATACTTGTTGGAACCAAGTGGTGATGATGATGTCATTTTGACTTTGCCGTTTTTGCATCCAGGGGGGATCACTTCACTTCTGCTATTAACCGTTTCTTGTCCAGTCCGCAGACTTGAGACGTGCGGTTCAGAAGCTGGGTCCAAGCAATCCATTTCAGCTCAGCGTCCGCCAGGCAAAAATCATGTGTTACCGTCCAATAGTTTCACAAAGTTCTAGGGTTCTAGGAACCCTTGTTTGCAACCAATGGTCAACACAAGCGAAAGACCAGAGCCTCCCACACAAAACTCACAATGGCCGCACCAAGGCCTGCCAACGTTCAAATTCAGAAATGGGGGGATCCTCGCAAATGACACACCTCGTGACCTACCTGACCCTCGAATCGATGACCTCGAAGCATATCCCTCAAATACCACCCCACCAAGAGGAACTGAGCTGCAATTGGCCAACAAAGTGATGTTTAGGCATGTTTGGACCTGCTTCAAAGGGAGATATAGGGACCCCTGTTCCAGCTGGGGCTGGCACTGTCCAAAAGCATGTACGGGGTGAAGCCCTGGTCGTCCATCACCTGGCTGGCACTGGCTAAAGGCGACTTCTCAGGTGGCGAAGCTTCCACTTCAAAAGGCTTGAGGAGGCCTGCTGCAGTCAAACCAAGGGCCAAATAAACCCAAACATATGCACCTGAAAGCCACACAACTGCTACTCCTCATGGTTCCCCCCGCGCGCAATGACACTGGGGGAGCATGTGGCACTCTCCTGCGCGCACGCCCCCGGAGCCGCCTTTTTCCTGTTGCAAAGGGAAATTGCAAAGGGCCAAGCTGGGACCCTGTCTTGATCGAAACGGCCGAGACCAGCCCACAGAGCAAAACGGCAAGTGGAGCTCGAAAAAAATGTGTATATATATATATGTATGTGTGTGTCTATGAGGTTGGAAGAGCAGGGTCCCAGCCAAACCCTTGCACAGGTCGGGTTTAAACCAAAATGCCCAACCCTGGAGCCTCTGCGAAACTCGGCGACTAGGCAATAGACGCCCTGTCACTTCGGAGGCAGCTTGGACTCCTTTGTCTTCTGACCTTACCGCGCTGGCAACTGACTTGACCCCAATTGCCCAGCCCTGGTAGAAACAGGGTCCCCCCCCTTCCAGGTTGGCCTTGGCTTGTGCAGCAATTTAGCAGTTTGCAAGCACAGCCATGAACAAGAATGAAAACGGTACCGTTCCCTACTTGCAATACACGGACTTCCCAACGGGCCACCCTATGCCGCCCTCTGATGGGTTTACTTTCCTTTCCCTCAAGGCCATCAAACGTGGCTCCCCATTTGAGGGGAATGCTCCTCTAGCGAGCCAGCGGCATTCAGCAAACATGAGAACATATCCTGTTCTACATATGGAGCAATAGTTGCACAGCATATCTAACTAACAGTTGGTTGGTAAAGCAGTTCTAAAAAAGCCAGCTCTAAGTTGCATAATTCGAAAGTCCGCATTATGGCATTAAATCTGAGGTTGGTCCGGGGAAAAGGAGGCTGTAACCCAACTAGCGCTCCTTTCAGGTCCCGTAAGTGCTCTTGACTTCATGCCTCTGGTGCATTCACAGGACGGTGCCCAATGTGTTCGAGGGGATCCGGATCACTCTAGGGGAGATGCCCCTATTCCCGAGAACTGGGTTCAGGGAATCCTCAATTGGTGATTTGGATCGGTGGATTGAAAGCTTGAATCCCGGGTCAGTCCTTGTACAAAGCAAATGGGAAGATTGCCCATCAACCTCCAAACGACCAAACCAAACCACCAATTGCAGCAAAAGGAAACCAACCACCTGGCCTCTAAATGCCTCTAATCAGGGGTGGCTCCCATAGGAACTGATCCATAGAATGGGTTCCTCTTGGGGACCCCCGGTTCCGAAGACAAAAAAAGTCGGTGCAAATTCCCAAACCAATCCAAAGCACAGAACGAGCTTCTCAACATAGGCCTGCTTTAGAATTCTAATGAATGCTGGGAAACAAAACAGGCCTCTTCAAACAAGAACAGCTGAGTTACCAAAAACACCCCGTGATGTGGTTCTTGCCCAGATTTCCCCCATGTTTCCCCTTCAAACATCACCCCGAAGGGAAACTCACTTTGAGCCAAACAGTGCCATTTAAACCTCTGTTCATAAGGGGGGTCTGAGTCTCCTCATTTCACCCCCCTATTCATAAACTGGGGTGGATTTTTCCGGGCTTGCCATTACTGAACCCCCCCCCCTCCCCAAAAAAATGCCACTCGGCCACTGGTAGAGCATCACCCGCCCCTTGGCCCCCAACGCTGGGCTTTCTCCAGCAGCCACTGCTGAAGGTTGGTGCGGTCTTCGATGCTCAGCTGCGCCAGGCGTTCCCGGCCTGACACCGTCACCGTAAGAACCCCAAAACCCTGTCACGGGGCTGCGGGTTTTTTGAGGGTTCCGGGAAAAACACGCCAAACAGGTGCCCTCCAGAAGAAGACACACCCACAATGGTAGACTTCGTTCTTTGGGTGGGGTTAAAGGGAGGCAAAGAGGAAACAACCAATTTCTTGGTGACGCACACTAATTGAAACGCCCCTTTGGCGCAAGCTGGCACCTGCGTTTTAGAACCGTTTAAGGCCCCTGCTAAGGAACAACGCTTTCTTTTGGCTTTGGAAGGAAACCACACGAAACTGCTGTCAGCGTTGGAGGTCCACCCAAACTCCTCCAAACTGTATGTGACCCTTGTCACTCTCCCAGTCATCCCAGGGCCCTCAGTCTGGGCTCGAATGAGTAAAACTTTAACAGGGGTCTGGAGCAACAAAAGACAGCAGCAGGGTTGGTTGCCGAGCCCTCGCAACATAATTTTACCACCGTTCAACAAGCAACTTGATTCGGTCAACGATTTCAACAGCAGCCCTACCCCCTTACCCAAGAAGAGTACCCCACCAACCAACTCCTTTGGGTTCCCTTTGCAGAAGGGGGTGCCTTTGTTTGTTTAAACTTATGTTGCAACCAAGCTAGGTGTTGATCCACTGCCTGCGTCTGCGCACAAATACGCCAAGGCACGAGCGAAGCCTTTCAGCTGAGACAGCTCCAGCGCCAAAGCCTGCCGACGCTCTTCCCGAAAAGTCCGAAGTTCATAAATTGGGCGGGTCAAATCCCTTAAAAGGTCCCGTGGTTCGTGGTGTTTGGATCTTCTGGTTTCC
>CAUJNA010001180.1:0-35563 GCA_963377175.1 Effrenium voratum
TTTATATTCTTGAGTTTCTCCTTATCTTCCTGTGTGTTAAGTCTCTTACATTCTTTCAATATTATATTATGTGTAAAAATATTATCTATAATATTGTCAGTGTATAATTCATAGTCTTGAGTATTTGTTATTTCTTGCACTGGTTTTAATTGCTTGGTGTCTCCTGTTGCTATTATAATTTTGTTGCGCTTATTCTGTTCTACAAATTGTTTTATTCTCCAGTATATATTTAAATTACTAAAATAGATTTCATCAAATACTATTACATCAAATTCTGTAAAATCAAATGGTTCTAATTTAGCATCTCCATAATTAATACCAAAGAATTTATTTATCGTCATTGCTTCTCCTTCAAATGCCTGTAATAGTTTATTAGTAGGACAAATAAAAATTACCTTATAATTTTTATCAACCATTTTTTGACATATATATGATTTTCCTGTGCCCGGTAGTTCACCTCTGATCATAATAGGAGTATTCTGTTTAACAATCTCTATAATGTTATCAGTGTCGTATTCATCTTTAATATCAATAGTTTTACTTTCATAAACTGGTATTTTTATTAATTCATTATTTACAACGTTAAATTTTACCGTAGGTAAATTAATTTCATCTCTCTGCTTTGAAACTTTCCAACCTCCTATATCATCATGAAATTCTAATAATTGCTTTGTTTTTCTTCATTGCATGTATCAATTACAAAAGCATCTGTTTTTACACTATATACATTAATATTATTAGTTATTAATGTCTTAAAGTCTTGGTTCATTTTAAAATTGTGATGTTGTAAAAGTAGTTCTTTAATATATCTATATCCGTTTCTTAATACTGCCTTATCCTTCAAATTCAATATATAATATGACGCCTTTACATCCCATTCATCCTCATCAAATCCATAATATGTTGTAGTTGCGCCTCCTTCGTCGTCATATTCGGTTATCATTTCGGGATATTCGCTTATAATATGCGATAACTTATTAATTTTACCTCCGTATTCTGTTTGATAATGGACTGCTTCATCAATACTTTTAAAAAAAAACTTTGATGTGCTGTAGCACCTCCTTTTTCTAATAATCCAAAATTTACATTTGCTATTAACTTTTTAATTAGTTTATCTAATGCTTCGTCATGTTCATCTATATTTGTTTGTAAAAGTTCATTAATAATATTTGTATATTCAACCTTATGAATAAATGAAGGTTGTTTATAATATAAAATATTGATTTTGTGTGTCTTATTCTCATTGATGAATTCCTTCAAAAACTTGCCATATACTAGATTATATTTTTTGTTGAAAAATAAGTTGTGATTACCACTTATTACAATGTTTCTAATTGCTTGTTTTAATTCATCAGGATTTAAAAACAATCTTAAATCATGTGTTTTACGAAATTCTATATAAGTAGCAACGTCAATACCTTTACTATATGCAATAGAATATATCATCTGCTTGGTGTGTTGATTTTTCTCTATTAGTTCCTTAATGCTGTCCATTGTTGTTTTTAATGGTCTTACATTTGTATCTATAGTTTCAACATAATATAAAGTTAATTCATGGAGTTCATCTATTTTAATTTCATCGTTGTATTTTTTCCAATGGTCAAACTGGTTAAATACTGGTATTTCCCTAATATTTAAAAAAAACCTTTAGTAAATGCTTTATTTACATCTATTTCTGTTTTATAAACTAAATTAATATTACTCGATAATAAACCCGAAGGTGCTATACTTCTTGTTTCATTTAATATTTTAATATCAATGTCGTTATAAAAGGATTTATGCGATGACATGAATAAGGATTTATTGAAATTAAACATTGCTTTGTTCATATTGTTGTATGTCGTTTCATTGCTAACTGCAATCCATCCATCACCGGAAGATTTAATTAAATTTTGAGTTTTATGATATATGTTATCTTGTTCAATCTTAATCTTATTTCATCAATAATACCTGTGTATTTAATTCTGGGTTCATATCCAATATTCAACAACTGGAATAATAATTCTGCCAAATTATTATTTTCAGGCACTAAATATATTTCCTTTGTTTTATCATCAGTTTTAATTTTAAGTATATCATCTATACATTTAATCATTTTGTATTGCGGCGGTTCTTCTCTTTCATTTATATCCATTAAACTATCATATAATATAATTCCAATTAATCATATCTTCTCTTTCATTTATATAATAATCAGTGTGTGCCTTTATAGTGGGTAGTTTCGTTATTAATTGCTTCTGTTGTATCTTACTTAAATCATGGTTTAATGTGTAAATATGGCTATTCTTCACCATTGCGTAAAACGTTTTTATATGGTGGTTTCTATTAACAAAATTGAAAATTCTAACTTGAATATTAAACTTTTTGAATACTGCTTCCATTTCTTGAATGGTTGCTCCTACCTCCTTAAAATCATCCCTACCTATGATTTCAATAATTTTGTCTCTGGTTAGTCTGTTGCGGGTTCTTTCATTCATGATTGTATCACTGTAAAAATCAGTTAATGAATTTATCCAACATTCATTCTCTATATAATTACCTTTCTTGATTGCCTTTTGTATAGTGCCCTCACTCATTTTAATAGGTGTGTGTATATATTTATGATAAATTGATACGTTTGTAGCATCCCTTAAGTTTTCGGTTAATATATTAAACTTTTCGCCGTTTTTATTCATCACTTCCACTGATAATATTTTGACACATTCAATATCACTATAAAATTCTGTCATTTCTCTATATATTTCATTAAAATCTTCATCTGTTGTTAATAGATTTATTGTGTCAGTAAATTCGTCATTTGGTGTATCATTATTGCTTCCATATCGTATATCCGAGTTGCCTAAGTATTTAAATATCCTTTTTTTTATAATATCTGTTGAAATTGTTCGTGCTTGAATTGTAACATTAAGATTATCAAAAGTTTTTTTGTAAAAATTCATTAGTCTGTGTTTAAAAGCAGGTTTAGATTTTATCTTTGTATTTTTGTTTTCCTCTCTTGCTGTATACAACATAAATTGAATAAAATAAGTTTTTGTTTTATATCTCGCGCTCAACTCATTACCTTTTGTTTTCCTATACTCTATACCTTTTGTTTTCCTATATTGTTTAATCCCTGCTTCATCTTCTTCTTCGTTTTTTGCTCTTGCTTCTGCCATTCTTTCATTTAATGGTTTTGTATCCTTGATTTTCTTGATATTATCCTTGTATTTTTGAATTGTTTTGTCATACACCTTTTTGTCTGTAGATGTTAAACCCTTGATATAATTTTCTGCCGTTGCTACATTTGATAACTTTCTTTCAGTATAAAGTTTAATAATCTCATCAACCCTTTTTTTAATTGCATTATTTGCGTTCTGTATTGAATTTCTCGTTTATATTACGTTGTAAAAACTTACTCATAAGATAATCTATATATTTATACTATAAAATATTTCTTTAATAACTTTTTTACAAGAATTTTTTATAATAAAAATTCTATATATTTTTGAAACTTTTAGAATTTCAAATCTTAAGAATGGTCGTGTGTTATGTTCCAAATTAAAAAAAATTGTCCTAATTGTTTTTCAATCCTTTCAACTTTATATTTTGTAGGCAACCAGTTATTACTCCTTTCTTTTTCAGTTATTGCTTTCTTTCTGTAAATCTTCACTTCGTCACCTATGTTAATTTCAGGATATTTACGGGTTCTAGTTGCTTCAGTTGCCATTTTCATTTTTACTTTATAATTGTTTTTCTCCTTTAATGCTTCCGCTGGTGTCATTCCTATGCTTGAATGTTCCATTGTATTATTATAAGTTAGTAATATTTCAAAACTATAATCTGTCCATTGTATATGTTCCTTTGCTTCTTTTCATCTTTTTCAACCTTTTTATATAACATATCTTTGTAGGTGCGTATAAAACGTTCTGCAAAATTTGGATGCCCTCTTGTGCGAAATTAATTCTATTCCTTGGACTTTGAAATAATCTTCAACTGTTTTATTATATGAACTGCCTTCCTCGTCGCTATAAATAATTTCTGGTTTGCCTTTCATTTTCTGCATTCCTTCCATTATTGTTTTGATTTAATAGGTATTACTGTAGAATATCTGGTAAATATATCAATTAAAACCATCCCTACTTTAAATTTTTGGTTGGGTACGTCATTAATGAAAAAAATAAATCTAATTGAAATTCAAAGTATGGATATGGAGCAATAAATGAATTTTTGCCTCTTAATTGCTTCTTCTGTTCTATGTTCTTTTGAAACCATTCTTTAACATCATTTAAGGTTATGCTTTATTCCTTTTGTTTAGCATCCTTATAGGTTGTTGTGATACTTCCGTGTCCTGATTTATCATAATAGGTTCTACTAATTATATCATTTTTATTTATATTTGCCATATTAATAAAGGTGATATTAAAGGTTTTGTTTAATAATATATTGATAATCTACCGCCAGACAATTTTAAAATCATTTCCTCAAAGTCTTCATAGTCAAACTCATTAAATATAGATGTTTTGCTTAATATGAACTGGATGTGCTCCGAAAATATATTAAATACAACTTTAAAAGAGTTATAATACTTAATATCAAAATCTTCGCAACAGTAGTTATTAAAATAGTAATCTTGTAAACACATATGCTCATACATATCCTTGGTTTTGTTATAATTTGTTTGGTCTACCTTCTTTATATATTCATTGAAATGTTTAGAGTGAAAATTATCGCTATATTTTATAAAATCATCAATTTTATTAGGAAATGGAAACACTTTAATTATCTTATATATCTCTTGTTGTTCAACGTTAAGTGTTTTATAAATAGGGTCATTTGTTATATCAGCAACTTTCATACATTCATTTTGTAAAAACCTACTTATATTAATACAATTTTTATTTAGTAATATGTTATTGAATATTTTAACTTTGTTCTTTTCAGTTCTACAGTCCTCACACATACTCACCATATAATAGTATTATAAAATATTTCTTTAAATACTTTTTTACAAGAAATATTGTTATAGTAAAATTTCTCTATATTTTTATATTTTTTCTAAATTTATGGTTTCAAATCCCCCGGGTCAGGGTTTTCAAATCCCCCGGGTCAGGGTTTTCAAATCCCCCGGGTCAGGGTTTTCGAATCCCCCCAATTGGGGGATACGGGTAAACACCACCTAATTTAAGGATTTTTGGGCAAATCCCCAACTCCGAAAAGTTCGTTTTTTTGGTGTCAAACGGTAAGTGGGATGCCTGAGCCTCCAAATTCGCTCGTTTCCGGCTGAAAGGGCTCCAGACGCTCATTTTGCTCAGAATTCCGCTTTCAGCCCGGAAAACAGGGATTCCATCCCGCCGAGCTTGTCACCGCTCTCTTTTGGGCGGAAAAGTGCGAAAAAGCGGGCAAGTTCCCGAGAGGACTTCGTTCTTGGCAAGTGTGAGTCAATAATGGAACGGGCTGATTCATGAACGGGCAAGGTTGGTTCATGAATGCCAGGCCGCAGGTCATAACCACTGAGACAAGGAAGCTGCCAGCCGGCTCCGCGGCTTTGGTCCCCCAGTCAGGGTTTTTGAACCCCCCGCTCCGGGGTTTCAAAACCTAAAAACCAAAAAACGCACCAAATATTTATTAAAATATGCAAAGTTTAATAAATATTATTTAAAATATTTAAGTTGTAATAAATATCATTTATTCAACTGTCATAATTTTAAATGTTTGCGCTTTATATTTTCTGGGTTTTGTATTCTGTAAATCTTCTGGTTTATTTTCATAATCAATATCTTTTAAATTAATTTCTCAATTTTCTGCAATCTTGTCTAATTTCTTTCTGCTGTGAAATCTTATAGCACTTGCCCTTTTGGTGTCTATAAGGTCCTTTTCGTGTCTCCTTCTTTGATAATATAGTGCCAGTTGTTCCTTTATTTGTTCCAGTGTCATATCTTCAGGTTTAATACTCATTATATTATATATTACATTATATTATATATTTCTTTAAATACATTTTACAAGATTTTTAAACTAAATAGTTTTATTTTTGGTTATATGTTTAAAGACTTCGTTTTCCAAATGTTCTACACGAGCAATAAGTTTTGATAAAGCATCCCAACTAATACAGGCCATTCTGTCATAACACATTGTTAAGTATTCTCCTGTATCATTTACAATATTATATTTAGGATTTGTGTATTGTTGAACATCTTGAGCAATCCATCCTAATTCAGTTTTTTTAATCTTTTGATTTTTAACAAATGTGTAAATCTTAATGTTTTTTTACCATATTTATAGTATCATCTTCTACATCTTCTATATTATCTTTCAGTCTCTTATCACTACTGAAAAATTAACTCCGTTATATGATGAAAATTGAGTATCATCCAATTGTAAATATTTAGTGCCATCAATATAACTATCAATAGTTGTTGATGCTTCCAGTCTTAATACGGCATCACTATTCAAATGTCTCAAATTTATTTTATGAGCAATTCCAAAAATCATATCGCCGTCAATAGTCCATTTGCCACGTAATTCGTTATTACTTCCACTATTCAAAATAATTTTATTATCAGCATATGTTGCAGATAATCCAACAACCAAATTAATAGAGTTTGAAGTGTTGCTATTCCTGATTATTAAATCATTTGTATCGACATACATTTCAGCATTATCAATCATTAGTTTTGATGTGTCGCCAAATTGAACATTGCCACTCGGTGAATTTTGTAATAATAAAGTATTTCCTGATACTGACTGAACTTGGTTGACTTCAACTTTCTAATATTGATTGGAAGAATTACTAACATCGCCAACACTACAAGCAACAAAACTAGGATGATGAATATAAAACCTTCTGTTGCCGAGGGGGGTATGTTTCTAAATACGGAGTTAATGCATTGTCTAAATTATCAGTTTTAGTTTTAATATCTGTTGAAAAATCATTATTTGTAAATAAATTTCCTTTCATATATACAGCACCTTCAAAATATGATGTTCCATGTGCTTGAGCAAAACTGTATGAAGCATGAACATTACCGTTAATCGTAATTCTTGAAGCATTATTAGGTCTTCCAATAATGGCATCGCCAGTGTTCCACCCTAACCATAATCTATAAGGTGTAGCACCTGTTAAACCTTGATAAGAGTCCAACTGACATCCTCTTTTAAATTCTAAACGTTGATTACTTACAGAATCTTGAATCCTACATATAGGATTAGTTGTGTCGGTTAAACTAATTATTAATGGCGAGTTCATTGTTTGGGCAGTTGTGATTGTTTTATCTAACTTTTGTAAACCTGCTGATATTAGACTATTAATCGTATTTGAATTTTGAGTTATTAATAAACCTTGTGTCGCGTTGTCTGATATGATTGAGGCAAATGTATTACTGTGCGCGGTATTTGTATTGAATAAATTAGTATCATGTGTATATAATGTTGATACATCTGCTTGAATAGTTGTTTTTTCAGTTGTAGTCCAAGGAGCACCCGCGCCTGCTTGTGAATCTGCTATATCCGTTACAATCGTTGATATTGTGTTTCCGTGTCCTGCTATGTTATTAAGGTTTGTGTCAATTAATGATATATGCGATGTTATTGTGTTTTGACTATTAACAAATCTCATATTACTGCCTACAGTGTTATTTAATATTGCTATTCCATTTGTATTTGTTGCGATGTCGCTGTCGTGTGTTGTTAATACTACTAAATGTGATGCTAATGTGTTATTGTGTCCTGTGATTAAAAACGAATTGGAACTAATACTATTGTTAAAACCACTAATTAAAAATGTATTAGAACTAATATTATTAGCGTTTGTGTCAAGTTTAATTGTATTTGCTGATATAGTCGGTAGTATTGAAGTTATGGTTAATCCGTGTGCTGTTATATTATTAAAGTGGCTTGTAATTGCTGTGTTTTGATTTACTTGTTCGTCAAACATTGTTGTTGATGTTGCGTTAATTCCTGACATTGCTGATACGTTTGCATCTATCTTATTTTTTGTGCTAAAATAAGAGCATCAACTTCTTCAGTAGTATAACCGCCACCTAATGCGCCTGCTGTATCTGCTAATTCTTGCTTTGTAGCATAAACACTGCTTAGAGTTGATGGTTCTGTTGAATTTATTAATACTATCTCACTTATTTTCTTTAGTTGGAAACCCGGACCGGTAAGATCCTTTCAAAAGAAAAGGTCAAGCAAATTCAAAACTGCGAACATTTTGACACTCAACGCCTTGCGGTCATCGGCTCGGAGTCAACTGCTATGCACATGACATGTATGGCACAACTCAGCTGGGGTCTCTACGGTACATGTAAAGCTAAGGGGATTTCACTCAATGCCAGCTGAGGTTTCAACAGGCCTGGCAGAGTCTTCGCAAAATGCGGTATCTGTGAAACACTCGGCGCAATTTCCACATCTGAAAACCGGAATGCACTTTTCACATGCCATCCAAGTCAATCCAGTTTGCTCGAATCCGCTGCTGCTGTACGCTGCACATTTGGCACAGGTGCATCTGAAAAGGGCTCACGCATGATGTAGTGACAACTGTGGCACTTCTTGAAGTGCTGCTTCACCGCATCACTCTCAGCAACAGTCTTCACGCGCCGCTTGCGAATCCACTTGCAATCTGCTTGGTGATAATGCTTGCCAAACTCGGTGACATAAACCAGCTTTTGGTTCTTCTGAGTCCCATGCCCCAAACTGCAACTCATACACATACGCACAAGCCATGTGCATGTAAGCAGAAATCCAAGTACCGAAAAGAAAAGCATTGCAATGAATACAAAATCACTCACTCCATCAAATCTATTGGGCTCTTCCGCAGCACGACTCAAGGCGTCGCCAGTCACAGGCTGCAAAAGCAAATTCACCATTCCTGCTGCAAATACTCGTTTTGCCATCTGCGTAATCTCAGTACTGCTAGAGCCGTTCACACGTGGCTCACGAGCAAGTTCCAAGCGAATACGTCTGATCGCTCTCTGTGTGTTCTCCCTGGCGATATGCGACTCAAACTCAGCTAAGCCCACAGGCTCCCAGCTTCCATAGCCATCTTCTACATCTCCATCAACCAGACCAATGAAATAGCCAAGCAACTTCACCCGGTCTCGATTCAAGGGCTTCGTCCCTCCGTCCGCCAAATTGTACAGAGTGGAAACTGTACCCAAGTGAAAAACCTTGTCCTGCAACTTCTGCTGAACCCACAGCACCTTGGCATCCAAATGCCGAATTTTCCCGGCTCCGGATTGAGACATCACACCTCGCGCTGCCGCCGAATCCGACAAAAGGTAACTGTCCAAAGGCGCATCGTAAGTGCAAAACCTGATGATGTTCTGGAAATAAATCAAATCGCACGCTGCTGAGACCATAGTATAATACTCAGCTTCGCCACTGCTAAGCGAGACCGCTTTCTGAGTGCGCGACGAAGAATAAATGCACATCTTGTTCATCATAAAAACAGCTGAAGATGTAGATTTTCGGCTATGCCGATCACCGGCCCAGTCTGAATCTGTCATGGCTTCCAAAACCATGCTTGCGTTTGCATTCTTCTTGATGAACCCTTCATGCAACACTGGCTGCTCGAAACAAATTGCTTGATGTCGAACTCCTGCCAAATACTGGCACAAGTGCTTGAGCAACCGCCACGCCTCGGCACCAGGTTTTGACATGCACTGTGCGAGCGTCTTGATGCAAAACTGGCACTCAATCAGATCTGTGCTGAGATACAACAGCAATCCAACAGCTGCCCTGCACTTGCCTGCTACTGGCTCCGGCAGTGGATCTGCTGTCAGTTCCTGCACAGCCCCGGTGGTCGGCATAGGGGCTACGCGGGGCTTCATGGAATCCGGATTGATTCCAACCAGTTGAAACAACTTCTGGAAACTCTTCGGATGGGGCTGAATGATGAAACGCAAACTTTTGTGATACACATGCCGTCGCTTCAAGAAATACAGCTCATCGCCAGGCTTACACATGAGATCAAAAGTAACTTCATATCTCGATTTCACTGCAGGCAGAAAATGCTGCATCACATACTCTTCCGTTCCAATGCCCAAAATATCATCAACATGCAGCTGGCCAACCAAAGACTCTTCTGCTCTAATGATAGAGGGGCACACCACGCAGCATTCAGCCTTCAGCTTTTCCATGAGAAAGCCTGAAAACTCCTCATACCAGTTGCGAGCTCCGTCTCGCTGTCCCGGCAAACATTTCATCAACTGAAAATGGAACTCGCCTCCATCAAGAAAAATAGTAACCGCTGTCGGGGTCTTCTGATCCACAGTCAAATAAGCATCTCGAATATCGCAAGTGAACATGACCCAATCATGACCTTCTGCTTTGCGCTGCATGAACAAACCAGGCAACAGTCTTGACAAACAGGCTAGAGCTTGCTGGCGCAAAGAGGTGTTCTCTGTGTGGGTCCTGCCATTGATACTCCCTAGCAACTAATCGTGCTCGGCGCAAGAAAACATTTTGGCCATCTATTTTCTTTGGTCTCCACGAATGCACGAACCTGGTGCTAAGCTGGAGCAGCTGTTGCTCGCGCACTTCGCTTGCACGCACTGGCTGCAAAACGCCCAGGTCGATGAGGCGCTTCACCTCAACCTTGATCGCATCTGCTTCCAGCTGCGCCAACTCCGCGTTATCCAAAACTGGATCCTCACCAGTAGGTGTCATCGGATAGCACAGATTGCTTTGCTGCAGGCCTTGAGTCAAATGACTAAAGCCACGCTCTGCATCCACGTCTCCTGCAACCTCATCAATTTCAAGCAAACATCGCATGTCCGTTTCCTCGTACTGGATGTCTACTACTTCATCCGCGTGATACAGTTCTTCGCCAAGAACCACACAGCGAACGACATGGTCAGCCGGCTTGCTGCCCTCGGTCTGCTCGGTGTGCGGCTGAGTTACGTCCCCAGCGAACACCGGAGATGCACTCAGCTTCTGCGACTTTGCAGGGGACATTCGCATCTGTTTCTGTTCGCGCTCACTCGTTTGACCAGCTGAGCGAGCACTAGCTGGCAGCTCAATCGATCGCTTCGTAGGCACTGACGATGCTGGCTAGCAGGAATATCCTGAGCGTCTCCAACAGACACACTGGAAGATGTAATGGAATCCTCATCCGGCACTCTAACTCCAACGTCAGTCGCATTTTCTTTGTCCTGCACACGATCAGGGGCAGGTAGCAAACCCTCTCCAACACCCAATGCACCACTCGGGTCAACCAGTTCCGTCAGCAGTGTGTCGTCCGGCAAAATGGGCACTGCTGATTGCTCCACCTTGTCTGCATTTGCTTGTTGTTCTGCGTGGGGCTGTCTCTTTGGCCGCCCAAAGCCGAGATGTCCTCCCAGATAACCAGGATAATCCCAAGGGTGGCCAATGACATTCTGTAGCAGGATTTTGTTCCAGCAATCCTTTTCCGAAAGTCTTCGTATTGAGCGCGTCAAAACAAGTCCCCCTCCTTTTGACCCAGCACCTGGTGTGGTAACCAAATGCATGTCTGAATTGTTCACCTTCCCAAGCCAAATGCCCTTGACCCAGGATGGGTTGCCTTTGTTGCGCACCTTCATGTATGCCAGAACACATTCTCCAAATCGAGCAACTTTTCCGCGGTACACGCTCCCTCCAAGGGATCGCTCCATGGGTGTGAGACCTTGAATCACATGGAATCTGTTGCGCGTCCACGCTGCATGAAGGAACGCCCAACCATGCAAGCAATCAAAAGTCTGCACCTTCATACCGGCAAGATCTTCCAGCTGCTTCAAGAAGATATTTGCCTGATCTCTCACTGTTTGCACTGCATTCTCAATTGCACCATTCGACTGATGATCTCCACGCGCACTGTTCTGCAAAACTGTGCGTGTCCCGAGCTTCATCCTATACTCTTGAACTTTCTGCTGCAAATTCACCAGTGATGGTTCCCCATCTGTCTTGAAGATGAGCTCGCTATAGCCAAGAAATGACATGAACCTGCACACTTCCTGCACCAGAGTGGCCATCCATTTATTTCCTTTCATAGGTGTCGGAACACAGTGTATGGCCTTTGTATCTCGGTCATGCAAAACCAAGCAGCACAATTTGCTTGCCTTGTCATCTGACTTCTTCTCGGACCCCGCCTTCTCCGGATCCCGAGAGGTGTAGCAGAAATCAGCGCTCACCTGCGGTAATGCACGTGTCTCGTCCTTGCTTCGTTCATGCCTGTCAGAACGCGACTTGTAAGCTGCACAAATTGCGCACCATGACTGAAATGGATAGTGGGTCAAGGCGTGCTCAGCTCTCTCTTGCTCTGTAGGCTCCTTCACAGGGGCAGGTCCTACGGCTTTTCTGCTTTCAACCTCAGGAGCTACAACCGGCTCTCTGCCTTCAGGAACAAGCGCCATCTGATGCAAAGGCTTCTTCAACCGGGCAAGCACCAACTTCTTTCCACCAGATTTGCCAATCCCGCACTCAGCGCAAGCCTCTCGCAACGTGGCCAAAGTGTCTGACTCGCTCAGCACCCTGCCTTTATACTCCACCTGATGCTCACCAGGGTCTGCTGCTGCAACCTCCATGTCGTCTCTCAAAGCGCCTTCAACTGCCCGTTGCTCGACTGGCTCAACAGGCACAACTGGCGCGTCACTTGGCGCTGCATCAAGCTGGGGCTGCTGCAACGCAGGATCAGCATTAGACCTCGGTCGAGGGCCAGGTGCGCTTGATGACGCACTCTCCTCCGGGTTGTTGGGATACTGCGGTGACGAGATCACCTCAAACCCAAGCTCGCGCGGGGACATGTGACCCACGTGCGCAATGGTGATGATGTCGGTGGGGACCTTCAAACCTTCCACGAAACCGCTGACGTTTGCCAATGAAGACAATTGCTCGTCGTACTCCACCAACAACCACTCATTTTCTATTTGCACAATCGTCGTCCGGCGATCAACCCCTGTATCCAAACCCGTCTCATGCAAACATGCTGCAACATCTGTGTACTGCATACCAAGTACTCGCACTGCCCAAACGCTCTTGCTCAAATGGCACCATCCGGTTTTCACCTTGGACAGCACCGGCAACAAGGTCACCTGAATGTAATTGCCGTGACAGACGTCCTCATGAACTGCACGAATCTCTCCTGTAACGCAAAACGAATGCCGCTTGTATGAAGCCATAACAGTTGTTTTGTCGTTCCAAAGCTGCGGCTGTCCATCACGGTCTCCTATTCGCCACCCTGCACGCATAAGCTTCCCTGCTGAAAGCAATGGCTGCGACACTGGAGCCACCACAAACTCTTCCCGAAGAAGCACATCACCATTGAGTCCTGGCAGATACACATCACAGATTCTGCGCTGAGTGATGCGCATCGGCTTCCCTTGAGCGTCCACGTACCTTTCCTGCTTCTGCGGGGCGTCAGACCCACAAGCACTCATGGACAAGGGCAAAACTGAAACATCAGCACCAGAGTCAATGATGATGTCTGTGTCAAACGCTGCTTTGCCTTCACTGCTGACCATGCAAATTTGGCCAATCGCAGCTTCGGAAAACCACCATGACTCTTCCTGACACCAATGCAATCGCTCTGAGGCAGTGGCTGCATAGTCTTGAAGGGCTGGATCACCACCGTGATAAACATCATCTTCGCATGAAATATCGAAGAACTCACACAAATTACCATGACCAGAAAACTGCACCATCCGAGTATATGAAATGTCAATCTCCGGGTTGCTCTCCAACTCATAAATGGTCAGATCACACCAATCACATCCATCGTCCAAAGAATAATGCACTTGCCTAACAGAACTCTGCGCTGATCTGTACTGTGTGGCTGATGCAAGGGTGTAACATGCTGAGACACTGATACAACCGGGGCTTGAGCAGCATCCTCAACACACTGAACCTTATTCGCTTGATCACGTTGACGCTGATGACAGTCACGCTTCCAATGCCCTCGCTTTCCACAGTACAAACAAGCATCCGAGCTCACACTGTTGGCGTTCGCGTTGCTGTAATTGCCTTTTCCTTTGCCAAAATGCACTTGGCCTTTGCCCTGTTTTCCTTTCTGTTGACCATCGAACTTGGTCTTGCCTTTGCCTCCTTTGCCTTTGTCTGAGCCGAAACCTTTTCCTTTTGTGAACTTTCCTTTGCGCTTGCCTTTCTTGCCACCTTTGTCCTGCACCATGTCGACCTCCATAGGCCCGCTGGTGTCGTGCCCACTGCTTGTCGATCCAAGCTGATACATGTTGTTGATCGGCACAGTCCACTTGGTTTGCGAAGATTCCCAACGCTTCACCATGGCAACCAAATTCAAATACGATGTCCCTTCAACAACAGCAAGGTTAGTGTACTGCTTCAAAGGACCGGAAATGCAGCGAAGCAACACCGACATCTTGTGATCGAGCTTTGTAGACGTGATGCGTTCGTATTCCAACTCAGCATCTTCCAGTTTCGCAAGCTGGTTAGTGAGACCATGTTGCATCGCAAACTGCGGCCAACCATTGATAGCCTGAAGCAAGGCTAACGCACGTGTACGAGCAGAAGGCTGCAAGTCCGCGTTTATCAGCCTGTACGCCTCAAAGCCGTTCTGAGAACCAACTGTCTTTAATATCTGGAGTCCTCGCTCATGAAGTAAACCCGTGAGCAAAGCATACAGTAACGTGCTCCTGTTCTTGGTGGCCTCACTCATGTCTGGCAAACTTACAGGGTCTTTGGCTTCCCTAACATGCTCAAACTCATCTCTGAATGCTGCATCAAATGCACACACATACTGCTCAAATTGCCATGACCACGATCTCCACTTCGACAACTCCTCGTCGCGACTTGCTGCCGCAAATGGCTCCGGCTGAGGCAACAACTTCACGATGTCTTTGCTTGACACCATTGAACGTGATTCCACCTCCGAAGTGCGCGCCGTCAAAGCATCCCTCTGTGCCTGCACCAACTGTTGAATGGCTGACTGATTCTGTCTGCCGGCCTCCAAGGCCGCCTCTGCAACAGCTCTGATTTGTTGCATTGTCTCTTCATGCGTAGCCATCTCACCAGCAAAGTGTA
The DNA here is from genome assembly GCA_963377175.1 of Effrenium voratum. Lineage (NCBI taxonomy): Eukaryota > Dinophyceae > Suessiales > Symbiodiniaceae > Effrenium > Effrenium voratum. The sequence goes on from CAUJNA010001180.1 coordinate 14,992, forward strand.
AAAGCACAGAACACGGAAACTATGGCGCCACCTACTTATGCCCTGCACATTGGCCGGGCTCCGCTACCATGCGAACATTTTGACACTCAACGCCTTGCGGTCATCGGCTCGGAGTCAACTGCTATGCACATGACATGTATGGCACAACTCAGCTGGGGTCTCTACGGCACATGTAAAGCTACGCAAAAACACATATTATATATATCCGTCCAGAGTCCAATGACATACAAAAGTCAAAACTCACACAGATGATATGTCGCATCTTTTCCAGTGCAATGGGGCGTAGTCTGCATTGGTCCCGAGCTCTGGCTCAGGGTCAGGCCAAAGTCGCCCGGCTCAGCGGGCGTATACAGAAAATTTCGGGCGGGAGTGCAAACGGGGCGGGCAAACGAAATTACTCCATTCACGAAATGGCAAAAAGGCGCCCCACCCACCCACCACTTGATCTCGCCACTTGTTGCGACTCGCACCCACTGTCGTAGCGCGAGCCAGGTTCAGTCGAAGTGAAACGAGGGTGAAAGAAAGCCCGGTCTTCAGGCCTCCACTCACCCTGCCATGACAACAAAGATCCCTGCGGGAAAACATGCAGAAGGCAGGCACGCCTTCCGTCCGATTCAGGGCAGGCTCACCCTGAAGCTCGGAAATGTCTCTTGAAGCGATTTTTCATGGAGGTGCACACATCAGGTGTGTCCCCCTGGATCAAGGGAATATCAATGAGAGCCGGCACTTTAGGGATATGAGGTAAGGCCCAAAGGCCCTGCACAGACACATGGGGTGTCTTGCTACCAAGAACCTCTGCAGTGAGGTCAGCCTGCGGCATCACAGGCCTAACACTGATTCCAGCAAGATCAACGCCTCTTTTTCTGAGCAGACTGCACAAAGTGAACGTTTTTGATATATTGTTTCCTTGCAGCACTGGTTGCTGCACAAGTTTTGCAAGATACGCCAGGGCAGTTGCCCAGTTCCGGAGGACGAGAGCCGCGGGCTGCGGCACAAGTGCAATATCCGGTTTTTGGTCCGGCAAAACGTATCGAGGTTGGTACTTAGTTCCTTCGTTGACAGGCAAGACACTCTGAGTGCAAATGCAGAAATTGATGTAAAGCTCATAAAAGCTAACATCCCCACAAGTGCTTTCGCGAGGCAAGGGCCACTGCAAAAGCCGTGCCCAGGCGAGCAATCTGGCTGTGAAAGTGGAACCCCAGAACAAGATATGTGAAAGTTCATGCAAGTCAATTGGGAGTGGCAAGGATTGTATGGAAGTGTACTCCGGCTTGAGTACCGCAAAAGGATCTGAGCTCGGAGAAACACTCTGCTGTGGCAATTGCCGGGGGGGAAGCTTCTCCACGGCTTTGACAAAAGCGAGGTGTAGCGCGGCCATGCATTTCATGGCCGAAGTCACCAACGATCTTTCTGCTGCTGCCTTGGATCTGAATTTCCGAATTTGGTTTGAAATAGGGTCACTCGCTGAGTCTCTGCAATGTTTTGCAGCCCGGTCGGCGCGATCGTTTCCCATAACATGGAGATGGTCACGTCGTCCTGCATCAGGCGGAAGCTCAACATGGACCTTGTGAAAGACGAAATTATTCGGCTCTCGGTCAGTACACACCATGCACAAAGCCTGCAGTATGTCAAAATTGTCTGCAGTCACGTAGAATTGGATGGCTGGCTCACGCAAAATTTGATGCGCCATATCAAGCGCATACTGGCTGTCGGTAACAATTTTGGCGCAAGTTGTATTTGCAATGACCAAAGCGATGGCAAAAAGTTCTGCACGGTTATTGGTCTGGAGGCTAGGCACCCTACCACTACAGCTCCACCGCGCTTGGCGCGGATGCATCATTTTGTACCCACAGTGCCGCAGTCTCTCAAGGAATTCCACAGATGGCCCATGCAGCAATAGCATCGAAACCTTGGTACTCACTGGAGGCACTGCCATCAGTGAAGAAAATGTGCTCATCTTGAAGGCAGGCGATCTGGGAGCACTCAAGGGAAACTTGTTCCGAAATCAGGCTAGCCCGAACTTCTCGAGATTCCGGCAACGAGGCACAAAAAGGGGAATGCGCAAGGTACCTGCGGTCCCCAGTTAGTGCATGCAGAAATTCTTCCCATGGCTGTCGCGTGGTCTGAAATGGGCAGTGGCACACAATGTGATCGTCCTCAAGCGGTCCTTGGCAGAGCGGGCACGAGAGTTCCTCATTTGGGAGCCAGTGGCTTTTCATGTCCGTCGTCCTCAGGGAACCAGTCAAGTGTGTCACAACTAGTTTACGATCAATGAAGCCACATGCCCGGATGCATCTGCGCGTTTCACAGAGATCGATGGGTGGGACCGTTCCCCATCTTTTGGTGCCGGAAATTTGGGCATGGATGAGGGCGGTCCAGGTGGCCTCCAAACACATCTCCAAAATACCGCACATCCATCTGTGAAACAAACTGTCCCGTTCGGCAAAAGCGTCCATTGGAGGTGGTCGGTTAGTCGAGCGAGAGTAGCGCCCGGTCCTTGTGCATTTTCACGCAAACGCAGGTACTGCGGCTGCTTTAGATAGATGGCGTGATTCCAAGCACGGGCAAAAGCATCTGGGTCTTTGAAACATACGTGTCTCAACATTTGGAAAACCTGGATCGCCGTATGATAAAGCGGGTCAAGGTGACAATCCGTACCAAAAGCACAGGCCAGCCACGGGTTGGCCGAACCTTTGCGGGACAAGATGAAGCCGGCCACACTACGTCGCATGCTCAAAAGCCGAGCCTGCGATGGGAGAGATATTTCACATGCGTGAAAAGCCATGGCGAAAGCATGTCTCACAATCTGCTTTTTGGCAATTTTGGGCAATGGCAATGCTGCAGCCTTGGCAAGTCTCGCTTCCGCGGCCATGTGCCTCTTCTTTTGCAACGAAGCATCTTTATGCCCTCTATAGTATACGGCAGCTCCGAGATCGTTTGCCGTTTTCTTAACAGCAAACCTTTCCGAAGGCGGCAAGGTGGCAACGTATTTCTGCCAGGTTTTCTGGCCAGCTGTGTCGGTAGAGTATCCCCACGATTTGGGGTAAGAGATGACATGTCTAAATGCCTCTGCAAACACAACTGACATGTCCAAGGCTTTTTCGGCTTTGTCAAAATCAGAGGCCAAGAATTCCAGGTTGTCAGCATAAGCAAAGCCGTGGGCGTCGACAGATTCGATAGCCCGGACCCAGGTCGCACCTAGAAGTGCCATTGCTAGTACCCCAACTGGGTCTCCTTCCGGGACCCCAGTGATTGATGGAGCCGGCAAACTATGTTGATGGGCTATCTGAAGCACCCGGGTACTTTGCATCATGGCCCGTAGCCATGCGGTGGCAATTTGATGCGGCACCCCAAAGTGGGTGAGCATCATGGTTACACAAGCGCGGCCCATTAGGTTAAAACACTTCAAGAGATCGAGATTGAAACCAAAGGCCTGCCGCCTGTGGAACTGCAACTGCTCGAGTTTTTCCTGCAGCCACCACCATACGGTGCTGGTGGATGTGTTCGGAAGTCCTCCTGCGAGAGTCTTGGGCGCAACCAAAGCTAGCTGGCGGAGGGCCTTGGACACCCAAGCCTTGGCCCATGCTCGGTAAATGAGCGCAAAAACAGTGATGGGACGTGTAGTGTGAGGTGACAAGTCTTGTTCGCTTTTGCGTAGAAACACAGTTCGCGCCGTGGTGAGCACCGTCGGCCATGCAGACCCCAAAGTGATATCATGCAGGATTTCCAGGAGATCCTCATGTGCACAGTGCGGGAGCTGCAATAATTCACCTCGACTAAAACCGCATGATCCCTTGGCAGAGGACGGCGCCGTTTTCTTGACAGCCGCGAGCCATTCAGGGAGTGTAACCCGCTCCGCAAACACAGTAGGTGACTGTGGGCAAAAAGTATTTGTGAATTCTCTGGCCTCGGCCCAGTGAGACTCGTCCCATTGTTCCTCAGCGCGGTCACGCTGCCAGAAAGGCAACCACACTTTTTGTAGCGAGTCAAGGATTTGACCACTGTTTTGACACCATTTTTCATACTTAACGACGCACCTCACGGGTGTGTCCTCCCCAAGATGGTCAACTTGGATGATGCGGCCCTTTGCATTTTGCACTTCACAGCGATGGCCAGACACAACAATTTCGTCTCCAGGCACAAAGTCAAGGTCTGCATGCAATTTGAGTCTGTGCTGGCCTTTGTTGAAGGCGTAGGCGAGTGGCGGCACAATCTTCCGTAAATGTGACTATGTCCAATGGCGGCTGCACAGGCGGCTTGAGCAACTGGCATGTGAACGATCCACCATGTTCTTTCCAGTCAACCTGAAGCTTTTCCACAATTCCTGCTGACGCAATATTGACATCTTGCGGTGGTAAGTATCAGCGTAGCTACGACACTCATGAATGGCAAGGGCAAGCCATTGAGGGGTTACCGAGTAAATGTCAACAGGGAAAGAACCCAAAGTTGAAAGGCACCAACTTCTGAAATTCGGAGCGAAACTCTTGGCACGACAAATGGCACTCCGCTCTTTGTGAACATTGGCTGTACGTGCCTCGGTTGCCTCTGCCATAAAAGCACGATGGCTGCGCAAAAATGTCTGAAGACGTCTGGTCTGTCTGACAGTGCGACATGCTTTGAAAGTCGCAACATCCGACGGAGGTTCAAAATGGGAGCTGTTGGCAGGCTTGGGCACACAGGGAGGTTGCACTCTGGTGAAGGCAGGCGGTTGGCAGCGTCCACCATACCGGGAGGGGAGATGCGTGGCATCTGCGCTCCCCGGAAGGCTCAAACCAACTGAGAGTTCCACCTTGGCAGCCCATTGCAGCAAGTCAGCATCTGGATCATGTGTGTGTTGGAACGGTGTGGATTCATACTGCTGTATGATGCGTTCAGGGTCAGGTGATAGTTCACTCCAATCTCTAGGAAGAAGCCACTTTTGGTAAGAAATGGTTTCAGTAGGAAACACAAATTCAGCAAAAAAGGGCGAATGAATACCAAAAGAAAGCGGCGTAGAAACCCAAGCACGCGACAAATGCTCGAGGATCGGCCCTTTAGCAAGAATGGTATCATTAAAAGTAGCACCTGCGCAGGTTGGAGGGCACTTGGCTGGCCACTTATGTCTTGCAAGCTGAAGGATGTCCACAAACCCTCGTGCTCGAACCAGGTCAGAGTGCTCATCAGGATAAAGCATGGTGTTGAAATCACCCCCGATTAAAACACAACCGGCGGTGGAGGTGGCACGCTCCAAAAGGGCATTCAAAAGTATGCGGTTCTTATCAGGCTGGTTCACCGGCTCAGGAAAAGCATAGACGGTCAAACAGAGAACATTGAACCCCCCGATGTGGATCCAGGTTTCATGAAAACGACAAGTCTTCCACAGATCAAGGAAGGGTTCACGGACGGGCCTAACCGGTAGGTTCGTGATTGCCGCAACTCCCATGCTCTTACCGCGATAGCTTCCATGTTCAATGTGTTCACCTTTTTGAGAAGCAACAGGATGACCCCACAGAACTTTAAAACCGTGGTCGTAGAAATTCGGGTTTTCAACGTACTGCGCAGCTTCCGTAGCACTGGTCTCAGCGGCAAATACAAAATTGGCACCAAGTTCACAAATGCGTTGACTCTTGCCATGGATGGCAGTTGGATTAGTAGCACAGAAAGTGATCGTCAAGGGTCCGGGGTGGCTAGCCTCTCCTATGCGACGCCCGTGGTAGGGCGATATCTGAAAGGGGAGCACGTGCGAGAAACATGCAAAAAGCAAGCCGAAAAAGGTATCCCTTGAAGCGGCGATGCAAAAAGGTTCTTTTCCCATCAATGTTGTCACGGCAATGTCCTGGTATGTAATGTTGTCAATGCAAGGAGCGGCACGGCTGTCAGCCCAAGGCATCCATCGTGTCCCAAAACACGCTGAAGGGCCAAGCTCGCAGGCAGAGATTCTGGCAAAAATGAATTTGAGCGTTTTCACAAGTGAGCTACGGCGACTTTGTCGGCTCATTTGTGCACTTTGCGGGCATTGCACCCCTGCACGCAAAGGCTCGGTACCCAAAGTAAGGTACGTGCAAAAACTCCAAGCTTGAAGAAAGCGAGAAGCAAATCAAGCAATGTCATTGCAATGCAAATACCTGACAGGCATGCGCTTCGGATTGCAGGAGAGTGTCAGCTCTCCTTCTGGCGCTTGGTATCACTCTCGGCACCAGGAGAGGAGGCCCGGCTACCTTTCATAGCACGCATCAACTCCTTAGACAGCCTAGCCAAGGCTTCCTGGAGTGTACGCGCAAATGCAGCATTGGAATTGGCAATTTCCTCACGCATCTGCACATTGGTTTGCGTGAATGCCTGGCGGGCGTCCTCCTTCAACTGTGCAACTTCTGATCGAACATTCGCCAAGTCAGTGCTGGATCTAGCGGCTTGGTCCTGTTGGTTGGCGGTCAATTGTTGGATCTGCGTTTCAAGGGCAACAAGCTTGGCATCTTGCTGTTGAAAACGGTCCGCAACTGGCCCAGCTGTGGCCCGTACCACAGCAGGCTTCACAGGAGGCTCGGTCGATCGGTAAGCCATCCACGGATCATTGCCTGCCTCCCAGGGTCAGCTGAAGTGCCAGGCGAAGTTTTGTCACTCACGTCACTCTGGCGAATAGGCCGGCCACCGATAACCTGGGGCCTAAGGTGGGCGCGATGCTGAACCTCCTCCAACAACATGGCATCTCCATTCAACATGATTGTGGCATGCGGCCACTTGGTTTCAGCAGCAAGCGTCCAGGAGCCAACTCGATGCCTGCGAAGCGGTCGCATCGCCCAGCCCTGTTCTTTTGCAAGAATTTCAAGGACCGAAGCATCGACATGAGATGGAACACCGTGCAGTCTGTAGACAAATTCGGCCTTGACAGGCTCCTTGAAGTCTTCACCAGGCCGACACTTTTGCCACACTTCCTTAGCTTTTGCAAGAAGGCGCCGCACACCAAAGCCACTGCGACCCCGCACGTAGCCATAGTGAGTCGGGACAGTTTGCAAAATTGCTTCAACTTCAGGGCGATTGACTTTAAGCCATATGACATAATATTGGCGGTCTGCACGGTAGTCATCCTTAACAGCCGTGACGCTGCCTTTAGAGAAGCCGCTCTGGCGAAGAATGTCTGATGCAAAATTTTCTCCCACTGCCATGTGGAAGCGGATGGATGTGGCCTCCTTCGGACTGCATGGTTTGCCATCACTTCGAAAGCTGCGGCCCCACACCGCCATGACGCGTGAGGCCTCAGGCATCTTGAGCCTGTTCAGTGTGAATTTCACGGGTGAACTCTGAGCGGCTGCCCAATCTGCGGCTTCAAAATCAACGGCGTCTACCGTACAGTGCATGTTGACCACGGTCGGGACTGTTGTCTCGATATTTTTGACGAGCGGTACCACATCTTCCTGACCCATCTGGAGAATGAAACCTTTCACCAAAAAAGTGTTCTTCCCAGAGTCCAAGACAAAGAAAGTTGCAGCTTTGATTCGGTAAACATCTGGGATGGGGTACTCCGGCCTGTGCAGGAGCAGAGCAGCGAACTCGTCGGCCATGGTAGTTCCAGCTTCCACCCAGGGCTTCAAAGTGGCAGGGTTCGTCAAGAGGACGCCAGTGACGCCAGAAGCAATTTCTTTGACCACCGGAACCGGATTTCCAAGCTGGTCTGCAAAATGCCCAGGGGCCACAATGAAGTCCTCACACCGGAGAGGGTCAGGTCTGGATTTGGCCTTCGGCTTTGCCTTGGCTTTGGCTTCTTTCCTGATTCCTTTCACACCATGCTGATCAGCCACACGCATGAGCTGCTCATAAGGGTCGGAACCTGGGCTTTGAACGATCTGTTGCAAAAGGTCCTCAGGCACTTTACCGTATATGAGATCAACCGTTTTAGCAATTTGCTTGGCGGGGTGCTGCGAATCCAGCACGATGCGAGACTTCAATTGGTTGTTCTTACCGGCCCCGCCTGGCAAGCCGTGCAAAAAACAACGAACGACACGGTCACGATAATGATAAGCCGGGGACGAGAATTCAACTGCATGCCCGTCAACTCGAATTTCACACAGGTGATGTACGGCGGCTCCAACAACGCTCCTGGCAACTGTCCAAATTGGCAAATGTGACGGTACAGAGATGTAGGCAGCGCTTCCTCCAGAAATACCAATGCATACCACGCACTGCGGAGGCAGGCCTACCGGCCGGGAACAAACCACGGGGGTGTCCTCCGAGTGCTCATGCACGGGCACACGCACTGGCATGGGGGCTAACACATTGCAGGGACTGCGAGAGCCCGGTTTGAGATGATCTCGGGCTCTCTCTCTCACCGCAAGGAGATGTGCGCGATCAATGCCAAGTTTGGCTTCCCAAAATGGCTGGAGAACAGAAATAACGGCACGCTGCAAACCATCATGGGCATGTCCACTGGATGCTGAGTGATCTGAACAGGGGGCACCTGAGGAATCCGAGCAAGCTGGATCATCTTCAAACTCAATTTCGAAATCACCATCCGAGGGAGGTGGGTCCTCATCATTATCGGAGAGATCAGGGGGCAGGGCCGTGAAAGGTGCGACAGCCCGGTTCAGAGGGGGTGGCAACAGGTGAAAAGTAGTGCTGCCCGTCCACAAATACGGCGTTGCACCCCCGACAGCGCCTGTGCGCCAGTTGTCCACTACCTGAAAGGGCAGGTGAGTTGGATCGACGGGTTTCAATTGCGTGGTGCGAGTGTTATCAAGCCTATCTCTGCTGATTCCGGGAGGCAGGTTGTCTGGTGAGAAAAATTGCGACCTCGGAATGCGGTGGAACCTGGTCAAAGCCAGGAATGCACCTGGCTCTCGGGGCGTCGTGAAACTCCACGTGTCTAAGAGCTGGTGTTCTCCCTCAACGCTGCAATGTTGAGTGCCCGCTCCTCCCTAGAGCGGGAGCACGACATGCACGGTGCATCGGCCGGAGGATGCATGGTGTGTGACCGGAACATGTGGCATCACTTGCTTGGCACCGACTACAAGTCGAACCGCCGGCTCGGCATTTGTCCCAGCAGCGGCACGCGACCACGCATGATGAATGCTGCCGAATGTGATGGTGATGGGTAGGCAAAACCAGGCGTTGAGCCCTGACAAAGACTTCACTTTGATCAAGACGGTGTCCTGCGGGTGCGATGATGTGATGTTAGCTGCCGCTTCGAGGGATCTCAAATGATTGAGAAAAAGGATGTCTGTCAAAGCGATTAGGCCAACTGGCGTGCTCATGCCGGGTAAGGATTCAATGGCACAATGGAGGAAACCATCGACCGTGCACGAAAAGATCCCACGTCCTTGAAAGCCTGAAAGACTCCAGCCTGATCCCACGCAGTAAGCATCTCGACACCGGTCTGGCTCGGGAGCCTTGTAGTGAGCCTAGTGTCACTGGTCTGCTGCCAGCTGGTGGGTACGAACGATGTCAAAGGGCCAAAAGTCCTCCTGCAAAGTCCCTGGATCGGCTGCCAGAGCTCAACGTTTCGGAGGTGGTGCTCCGTTGCAATGCGTCGCTTCTCCAAAACACGGTTGTGGTCAGGCACCAAGGCAATGTGTGTGTCCGGAGCACCGTGTGGCGCACTTTGGTCCAGGCATCTTCGCTTAGGCATGGGTGCATGATGGGCATCTTCAGATACAGGCAAGTCGGCAAAATCAATCAGCCAACAGTGAACCGGATTGCGGAACATGCATGGGATAGGCAAATGCGTATCAAGGTCAAGAGACACGGGCATCATGCCAATTTTGGATCGCACATCATGCACATCTTCGAGCGGGATTGTGATATCAAGGAGGCACGCGGCCGCTTGAAACAGCAGAATGTGAAACTGCTGCATTTTCTTTGCCCTAATCGCACTGAGGTTGCTTACATGAATGCTCTCTAACAAGCGGGCCAGTTCACAAGCTTCATGGAAGTTCCAAGGCGCCTCCAAAGGCAGAACCATGCACACGGAATCGGAGTCAAAAGGGCTGAGCCAGTCGCACGGGGTGAAAGACTCACTGTTACCACTTCTGATGAACAGCTGCTGGCCTTCATGGGATCCCACGTCAAGAGCTCGCTGGGCTTGGACACCAGCAATGTGCTTTGCAGTGGAAATACCTGACGGGGCAACGCATGTAATCTCTACGACGCTCCTGAACTGCTGGGTTGGTGACACAGTCTGTGAGCCGGCGGCGGAGTGAGATTGCTCCTGCCCAGGAGTCTCAGGCGGGGCCGAATGGTCCAAAATGATCCAACCTTGCCCGTAAGGGCTCACATTCGCATTGAACCTAGTCATTTTGCACAGCAAGAGTCGTGCGATGCAAGTCTCTGGGTTCAAATGACTTACAATGCCAGCCTGAGCATAGACGTTGATGCATTGACACAACACGATGGCTGCATGGCACACTGAAATGGCATTGCCTATCATGCGGGCCGCGACCGTGACATCTTCAGGGAGGATCAGGGAGTCCGTATTCACTAGCGCCAGGGCAGTTTCAAACGGAGACAGAAAACGGTAGTTGCCGGTTGCTGAGTGGCAATTGACAATCTGACCAAAAAGCCCTTTTTCTTGCAAAAGGTCATCAGGCAATTCATGCTGCTTGGTGTATGCGGCCATAGCCGTGGCGATTCGACCAGCGCTGCACACCTCACGACTGGCAAGAGTACCTCCTTTTCGCATAAACCTCGGGTGTGCGTAACGCTCCAAGGTGTCTGGGTCAAGCATCAAACTATCACGGTGACAGGGGGGCACATGGAGTGGCACCACTGCACGAAGCGAGAGCTTGATGGGCCGCAAGGCCTGCCACATGACTGTGAAAGGCGCCGGATCACGGTAAGAGGTCAAACTGTCAATCAGGATAGCAAGCCATCTGCGTCGGTTCGTACAGCTTGCATGCTCCAATCCATCTTGAACCGTCTGCCACGCAATGCGATACCGTGCATCAGCGAACAGGTTTTGCAAAATGGGCCAATGTTCATGCTCGACCAGCGGTGCAACGTTCTCCAAAAGAATACATCGAGGTCGCGCGATCGATATGGCTCTCGCAAATTCATGCCACACTCTGCCCTCAGGTGACTGTAAACCTGCCTTTCGGGACGCCGAGCTCCATGGTTGACACGGTGGGCTTGCTGTCCAGACTTCGTGCTGTTGGATGTTCTGAATCATATGCATCGACCTGGCGTTGAAATCCTCGCACAAAAAAGTATGAAGAGGAATTACTGACATGCCAAGGAAACTCTCTGTTGTAGTAACTTCGGCACTGAAATTCTTTGCATACACTTCTGCAGCCATCATGTCGTGGTCAATAGCTGTTTTGGCCACGAAGAGGTCTTTCAAAGAGGTATCCGCCTTGATTGCGCGAGACCAACCTGCATACCCACCAGCACATGTCTCACAAACCGTCAGAGGAAAACGAGGAGCCTCCCGAAGGGAACGACAGAATGATGAAAGCTGAGTGCAATACCAAAAATAGTCGCCGCGGGCATTCCATCTTACCTGGTGCAATGTGCAAGTGCTGCCTGGCTCAATGATGGGCAAGCTGCATGTCGTCCTGATGCAAACTCGTGTCGTCGAACCAAGATTGCGATCAGGGTTGATCAGGTCGGTGAAGTATACAAAACTGTGACCCATCAAATTCATTGAGCTCCAGGCGTGCACAGAGAACCGATACAACCCGTTGGTCTTTCAAGTTGGTGGTATGAGCAACCAGTGTGGCAGAGCCAAGGAAAGATTCCCCATCTCCATGCAAATCAAAAACAGATTTCGGCACTGGTAAGGATCTGGGCGGTCGCGGGGTTCGAACCGGCGATCCTAGATACAAGATCTCACCTCTCAAGGTGTGAGTCATTGCATTGGCTGAAATTTGTCGTCCTTGCACAAAACAAGCATCGGCGAAGCGTTGCAAGTCCACAATGCGCAAGGCTTGTCTGATTGGCACATCACTGGGCACTTGCAACCGGAAAGGACCCCAGCACAAAGGCAGCACGATCTGCAAATCCATCCGAGGATAAGGGCCATCGCAAACCATGGCGCCAGCTACCGAGGTGGAGATAGAGGTTCAGCGAAACAGGGGCGAAAAACCCAGTTGCGCTATTGCAACTTCTTGACCCACCACTTGATCTCGCCACTTGTTGCGACTCGCACCCACTGTCGTAGCGCGAGCCAGGTTCGGTCGAAGTGAAACGAGGGTGAAAGAAAGCCCGGTCTTCAGGCCTCCAATCACCCTCCCATGACAACAGAGATCCCAGCGGGAAAACATGACCCAAGCATTTCAAGCCTGAACGGTCATTTTTTATATTGCGCCGTATGAACAGTTTATCAGCGGCTGGCCAAGCCCAGAAAGGAGCCAAATAGATGGCTTTTTTACATTGCGCCGTATGAGCAATTTAAAAGCGGCTGGCGGTTTAGGGTTTAGGGTTTAGGGTCAATCCGATTTCAGGAAACGAGCAACACTTGGAACGTTGGACCCACGGCTGTTGGCTGGAAAACACCACCCGCCCAAGCTCCCAAAGTATTCGGGGCCCAAAAACACATGTATTTTTCAGAATCCGGGCGCCCGCAAGTTGAAAGCGCCGCAGGCTTGCCATCAACATGTGATTACAAAAGCGTGGGTGGCCCCGAGCGGCCAAAAAATGAGACTCTTGATGCAAAAGTCCGGATGACCGCAGGTCGATCAAAAAGCGCGCTTCTTATAGGAGCTCGACGAGTTCGAGTCGGCTGCCCAAAATTGCAACGCAAAAGTCCGGATGACCGCAGATCGGACCAAAAAATGCGTTTCTTAACGCACATCTTATTATAGGAAATCAACGAGCTCCACTTGGCGGCGTAAAATCCGGATGACCGCAGATCAGCCAAACAAATGCGTTTCTCAGTAGACAGTGTAATAGGAAACCGACGAGTTCAAGTCGGTTGCCCAAAATTGTAAAAAGGTGATTGCAAAAGTCCGGACGGACGACCGCAGATCGACCAAAAAGTGCGTTTCTTAATAGACAGTTTAATAGGAAATCGACGAGTTCAGGTCGGCTGCCCAATTTTGCAAAAATGTGACCACAAAAGCCTGGACGACCGCAGATCGACCAAAAAATGCGTTTCTTAGTAGACAGTTTAATAGGAAATCGACGAGTTCGGGTCGGCTGCATAAAATTGGAAAATGCGAGCGCGAAAGTCCGGATGACCGCAGATCAACTAAAAAATGCGTTTCTTAATAGACAGGTTAATAGGAAATCGACGATTTCGATCGGCCGACGATTTTGAATCAAGTGGCAGTTCTTTATTAGATCTTATGTAAAAACGCAACATTTTAGCTCAAATGCAAGAAGTTTGCCACTTGCAGCTTGAAACAAAGACCGATTTATCGCAGCGAGCGCTAAAAAACCAAAAAAACCTCGAGTTTTTTAGAGCTGGCAGCCGGAAACCATGAAAAAACCTGCTAAAACCTCAGAAGCGAAGCAAAAAACCTCGAGTTTTTTAGGTTTTCCAGAAGAAAAATGCAACACTCCCCACAAACGAGGATCGAGGGCCGAAAAAAAACGCCAAAAGCCTCGAGTTTTGAAGGTCAGCGCAGCCAAAGTGCCGAGAGGGTTCACATTGCAAATTGAAAAAGCAAAAAAACCTTGAGTTTTCCACGGTTCGATCCCGGAAATGACGACAGGGCCAACAAATTTTGAACAGCAAAAAATCAGCAAAAAACCTTGAGTTTTTGAGCCTTGGAGCTCCGAAATGATGGCAGGGCCAGCAAAAACCAGACAGAACACAAACTCGCCCAAATCCTTCAGGGTTTAAATTAATATAGAAACTAATTGTTTAGGGTTTAGGGTTTAGGGTTTAGGGTTTAGGGTTTAGGGTTCACAGGATTTGAGACATGGAAATCTTCATAGCGACGTCAATCAAAAGTTTCGATCTCAATCCCACCCACCCAGGCCCGCTACCAAGGGCCAGCTTCCACACCAGCGCAAACGATGATTTCGAGTTCGCGTTTAGCTGAGTTGCAGCACATCCCCAGAATGGAAGTTCTGCGCCGTGCAAAGCCAAGAGCGTTTCGATCGCGAAAATGCTCAGAGAGCCGAGCGCCGGAAGTGGAAAACCACGGCGCGGCCACGAAAAACATTGCCCGGCAGCCCTGATCGAGGCCACGAAAAAAACAAGCGCGGGAGGAACCAAGCCGGGATCACCCGCAAGGGCCGAGAGGAAGTGGAAGTGCTCCGAGGCTCCCTTCATGGGTGCTGCAGGCTGCCCAGCTGCATCTGCAACTGTCCTCCTGCCTGGCTGCGCCGATAGAAGCCACGTCCTGCGGCCAACACGTGGGTCTTCGAGCCCGCGTCGTTGTCCTAGAAGGTCACACACGCGCCCATCAATCCGAACTTGGATTCGAGCAGCAAAACAGATTTAGAAACTCGCGCGAAAGACAGAGAATTGAAAAGAAAGCTTTCAGAGCGCGCGTGACGCAGCGCAAAGCGCGCGCCAGGGAGGAACCGAGCCCGGGCCACCAGCCCCGCGGCGGGGCCCCGGCGCGCCCACGGCTCAGCCGCGGCCAAGAGGGCCCGACCTGGAAAGCGCGCAAATTTAGCGCGTGGCAAAATTTGCGATTTTGGCCCCGAACTTGGATTTGAACAACGAAGCCGATTTAGAAGCTTGCGGGACACGCGCAGAACTGAAAAGAAGGCCTTAAGAAAGCCTCCTGCGGCCCGACCCGTTGTAGGGCAAACATTTAAATAAATATACTAGAGTAGAGAATAGAGGTTTAGGGTTTAGGGTTTAGGGTTTAGGGTTTAGGGTTTAGGGTTTAGGGTTTAGGGTTTAGGGTTTAGGGTTTAGGGTCAATCCAAATTCCAGGATAGCAAATCACAGGGAGCGCTTCATCCATAGTTGCTGGTTGAAAACACCACCCACCCAAGCTCCCATTTCATTGGGCAGCCAAATCTTTCGCAACAAATTTAAGATCGTTGCGGCGAAAGAGGCGCGTTTCTCAATCGCAAACTATTATCCACGGGATCTCGAACTTGCATGAAAAAAGCTTCGAATACAAAGTTTTTGAATAGAAAGTTTGATAGCAGAAGTTCAATGAAAAAAGTTGAGAGAAGCATTTCAGAAGCAATCCCAATGGCTCGGCAACGGCTTCGAGCTCACATCTAGCGCGCTCTGGAGCAAATCCCCTTGACTCGGCAACGGTTTACGGTGTACGGCCGCAAGAAAATGCGTGCCGCGCCGCAACGAGAGCGATTCAACCACGCGAAACTGCGCAGAGGGTCGCGCGGGCGATTTGGAAATTGCAAAAAACCACGAGTTTTCGAAGGTCGACCAACCCAAACTCCGCAGAGGGTTGCGCGGGCGATTTGAAAATCGCAAAAAACCACGAGTTTTCGAAGGTCGACCAGCCCAAACTCCGCAGAGGGTCGCGCGAGCGATTTGAAAATCGCAAAAAACCACGAGTTTTCGAAGGTCGACCAGCCCAAACTCCGCAGAGGGTCGCGCGGGCGAATTGAAAATCGCAAAAAAACACGAGTTTTCGAAGAATGAGAAGCGCTTCAGAAGCAATTCCAATGGCTCGGCCACGTTTTCGAGCTCGTGCCAAGAACGCCCTGGAGCAAATCCCACTGGCTCGGCAACGGTTTAAGGTTCGCAGCTTCAAGAAAATGAGCGCCGCGCCACAGCGGGAGCGATTCGACCACGCGAAACTCCGCAGAGGGTCACGCGAGCGATTTGAAAATCGCAAAAAACCACGAGTTTTCGAAGGTTGACCAGCCCAAAGTCCGCAGAGGGACGCGCGGGCGATTTGAAAATCGTAAAAAACCACGAGTTTTTGAAGGTCGGCGGCCCAAAACTACGACAGGGCCACGAAAAACCGCTTGCCAAGTAGAGGCTCCAAAATGACGGCCCTGCCAGCAAACGAGGATCGGAAAAAAGTTTAGGGTTTATTTGCTGACAGGGCCAACGTTTTGGAGGGCCGAAAAAGCTCAGTTCACTAAACGCATTTTCCTTTAGGGTTTAAATTAATATAGATAAACAAGTTTAGGGTTTAGGGTTTAGGGTTTAGGGTTTAGGGTTTAGGGTTTAGGGTTTAGGGTTTAGGGTTTAGGGTTTAGGGTTCACAGGATTTGAGACATGGAAATCTTAATAGCGACGTCAATCAAAAGTTTCGATCTCAATCCCACCCACCCAGGCCCGCTACCAAGAGTCAGCTTCCACACCAGCGCAACTCAACATATCGAACGCAGCGAAAGAAAAGCGGCGAGAGGGCGCGCGCGCGCAGCGCGACCGACGAAGTAGGTGACGAACTGCAAAAATCGGCGAGCGGCGAACAAGACAAATTCGCAGGCGGCAAGCAATGCGTTGCAAGGGCAGAGAGTAGCTGCGAGTTTCTGTGCCCAGGAAACTACGTCCGCTGAGAAGCGCTTCATGAAGCAGCCCCAACGGCTAGGCGTGATTTCGAGTTCGCGTTTAGCTGCAACGCCCCGCCAGCTTGGAAGTTCTGCGCCGCGCAAAGCCAAGAGCGTTTCGACCGCGAAAGTGCTCAGAGAGCGGATCAAGCGTAATGATGACGAAAGGCTGCCGCGCCTTCTGGATTGCCGGAAGTGGAAAACCACGGCGCGGCCACGAAAAACGTTGCGGCAGTGTGAAACAACGACGGGGCCACGAAAAACACGCGCGCGCAGGAGGAAACGAGCCCGGGACCACCCGCGGACGCGCGACCGCTAGGCCACAGAAGCACGAGGGCCTGACCCAGAAAGCGCGCAAGTTTAGCGCACGCAATATCTGCCCAAACTTGGACTCGAGGAGTGAAAAAACAGATTTAGAAACACAGAGAACTGAAAAGAAAGCTTTTAGAGCACGCGCCGACTCAGCGCAAAGCGCGCGCCAGGGAGGAACCGAGCCCGGGACCACCCGCTTCAAAGACGGACGCAAGACCGCCGGGCCACCAGCCCCGCGGCGGGACCCCGGCGCGCCCGCGGTTCAGCCGCGGCCAAGAGGGCTCGACCTAGAAAGCGCGCAAGTTTAGCGCGGTGCAAAATTTGCGCTTTTGGCCCCGAACTTGGATTTGAACAACGAAACCGATTTAGAAGCTTGCGGGACACGTGCAGAACTAAAAAGAAAGTCTTAAGAAAGCCCCTGCGGGCGCACCCGTTGTAGGGCAAACATTTAAATATATATACTAGAGTAGAGAATAGAGGTTTAGGGTTCACAAGATTTGAAACATGGAAATCTTCATAGCGCCGTCAATCAAAAGTTTCGATCTCAATCCCACCCACCCAGGCCCGCTACCAAGGGCCAGCTTCCACACCAGCGCGAATCAACAAATTGAACGCAGCGAAAGCAAAGCGGCGAGAGGACCAACGAAGTAGGTGACGCATTGCAAAAATTGGCAAGCAGCGACCAAGACGAATTGACAAAAGCAGGCGATATGTTGCAAGGGCAGAGAGCAGTTGCAAGTTTCTGCGCGCAAGGGGCCAGGAAACGCCCGCTGAGAAGCGCTTCATGAAGCACCCTTAACGGCTTGGCGATGATTTCAAGTTCGCGTTTAGCTGAGTTGCAGCGCGCCCCACCAGCTTGGAAGTTCTGCGCCGTGCAAAGCCAAGAGCGTTTCGATCGCGAAAATGCTCAGAGAGCCGACCAAGCGAACATGAACGGCCGCCGCTTTTTTGATTGCCGGAAGTGGAAAACCACGGCGCGGCCACGATTAGGGTTTAGGGTTTAGGGTTTAGGGTTTAGGGTTTAGGGTTTAGGGTTTAGGGGTTTGCCCTCGAAGCGGCGCGCCTCGACCCAAAGGGTCGCGGGGCGGCGCGCCGAGGCTGCTGCTTCAACCCACCCCAATGCCACCCAGATACAAATCTTTTAGGGTTTAGGGTTTTTAAGTTTATTAAATTTGGAGCCCAGTCTGGGCAGATGACCAGGCAAACGCTCGAGCGCGAGACGCGTGTCCGACGACGTCTGCGGCCCTGGACTTGCGGGTCGCTGTAGCGATTTAGCAAGGGCGGGGTTCAGGCCAATCGCTCGCGCTAGCCGAGCGCTGCAGCTGGAGCAAGTTGCGCGCCGCCTGAAAGTTGCAACGGCTGGAGCCCAAAGCTTCACTGCGCTCGACTGGAGCAGTCGCACGCGCTGGCCATGCGGCGTGGGCGATTCTGCTCTGCTTGCGGCGGCGAGGGCTGACGGCTGTAACGTCTTTAAGCAAGCGTTGGGCGGCAGTTAGGGGCCATCGTTCAGGGCGTCTTCTGCAATTTCATCGCGAGCGTTGAGGGCCATAGCGCAGGCCACGGCTTCAATTATTTCAAAGCCTTGCCAGGCTCTCAAAAGCCCCCTGGCTACTTCATCAAGGCGCGGCAGCGCCGCGGGCGGCGGCAAGGGCTAGAGCGAGCCGCGCAGCTCTAGGGGGTCGCTGTAGCGATGCAGCAAGGGCGGGGTTCAGGCCAAGGCTGCAGCGACTTCATCGGTCGCGCTAGCCGAGCGCTGCAGCTGGAGCGAGTTGCGCGCCGAGTGAAAGTTGCAACGGCTTCAGCCCAAAGCTTCACTGCGCTCGACTGGGGCAGTCGCACGCGCTAGCCAGGTGGCGTGGGCGATTCTGCTCTGCTTGCGGCGGCGAGGGCTGACGGCTGTAACGTCTTCAAGCAAGCGTTGGGCGGCAGTTAGGGGCCATCGTTCAGGGCGGCTTCTGCAATTTCATCGCGAGCGGGGCCATAGCGCAGGCCACGGCTTCAACGATTTCAAAGCCTCACCAGGCTCTCAAAAGCCCCCTGGCTGTTTCATCAAGGCGCGGCAATTTTATCAAAACCAATGGGTGTTCCCGTTTGAGCTCCTGCAAAATGACTATGGCGCGGGCGGCGGCAAGGGCTAGAGCGAGCCGCGCAGCTTTAGTAAATGGAGTTTTATAGGGACTTGTCCGGAGCTTCATCCAAGCTTTAGAGTTCTTTTCGGGTCTACAACCTAGATCGCCAATGGCCTAATATCACATGTCTGGATCTTTTGCGTTTTGGCCGGGGATGGAGCTCCAATCCCAAATCAAAGCCAATGGCCGTTTTATCAAGGCTTTAGAGCCAACGTAGGGTCTGGAGCAATGGCCATTTTATCAAGGCCGATGGCCGTTTTATCAAGGCCGATGGCCGTTTTATCAAGAAGCCGCTTGCACGGAGTTTTATCAAGGCTTTAGAGCCAACGTAGGGTCTGGAGCCTAGGTTTTAGGGTAATAAAATATTGCTTCGCATATTTTGTGCCTGCAGGCACGGTCCCAAGAGAAGGGAAGCCCTTGGGGCAGCTGCATAGCTGCTGGCGCTTTATCGGCAATAGCTCGGAGCTATTGCCCGGGCGCTAAGCGCGCCGTGCGCTCACGACTCCATGTCGCTCTAAGCGAGCGGTTAGTCGTCGCGAGCTTTAAGTTTAGGGTTTAGGGTTTAGGGTTTAGGGTTTAGGGTTTAGGGTTTAGGGTTTAGGGTTTAGGGTTTAGGGTTTAGGGGTTTATGGGTTTAGGGGTTTAGGGTTTAGGGTTTAGGGTTTAGGGTTTAGGGTTTAGGGTTTAGGGTTTAGGGTTTAGGGTTTAGGGTTTAGGGGTTTAGGGTTTTAGGGGTTTAGGGGTTTAGGGGTTTAGGGTTTAGGGTTTAGGGTTTAGGGTTTAGGGTTTAGGGTTTAGGGTTTAGGGTTTAGGGTTTAGGGTTTAGGGTTTAGGGTTTAGGGTTTTAGGGGTTTTAGGGGTTTAGGGGTTTTAGGGGTTTAGGGGTTTAGGGGTTTAGGGGTTTAGGGGTTTAGGGGTTTAGGGGTTTAGGGGTTTAGGGGTTTAGGGGTTTAGGGGTTTAGGGGTTTAGGGGTTAAGGGGTTTAGGGGTTTAGGGGTTTAGGGGTTTAGGGGGTTAGGGGTTTAGGGGTTTAGGGGTTTAGGGGTTTAGGGGTTTAGGGGTTTAGGGTTTAGGGTTTAGGGTTTAGGGTTTAGGGTTTAGGGTTTAGGGTTTAGGGTTTAGGGTTTAGGGTTTAGGGGTTAGGGGTTTAGGGGTTAGGGGTTTAGGGTTTAGGGTTTAGGGTTTAGGGTTTAGGGTTTAGGGTTTAGGGTTTAGGGTTTAGGGTTTAGGGTTTAGGGTTTAGGGTTTAGGGTTTAGGGTTTAGGGTTTAGGGTTTAGGGTTTAGGGTTTAGGGTTTCGGGTTTCGGGTTTCGGGTTTCGGGTTTCGGGTTTCGGGTTTCGGGTTTAGGGTTTCGGGTTTCGGGTTTCGGGTTTCGGGTTTAGGGTTTAGGGTTTAGGGTTTAGGGTTTAGGGTTTAGGGTTTAGGGTTTAGGGTTTAGGGTTTCGGGTTTCGGTTTTAGGGTTTAGGGTTTAGGGTTTAGGGTTTAGGGTTTAGGGTTTAGGGTTTAGGGTTTAGGGTTTAGGGTTTAGGGTTTAGGGTTTAGGGTTTAGGGTTTAGGGTTTAGGGTTTAGGGTTGAGGGTCTAGGGTCTAGGGTCTAGGGTCTAGGGTCTAGGGTCTAGGGTCTAGGGTCTAGGGTCTAGGGTCTAGGGTCTAGGGTCTAGGGTCTAGGGTCTAGGGTCTAGGGTCTAGGGTCTAGGGTCTAGGGTGTAGGGTCTAGGGTCTAGGGTCTAGGGTCTAGGGTTTAGGGTTTAGGGTTTAGGGTTTAGGGTTTAGGGTTTAGGGTTT
>CAUJNA010001180.1:35663-40663 GCA_963377175.1 Effrenium voratum
ACACAGACACACAGACACACAGACACACAGACACACAGACACACAGACACACAGACACACAGACACACAGACACACAGACACACAGACACACAGACACACAGACACACAGACACACAGACACACAGACACACAGACACACAGACACACAGACACACAGACACACAGACACACAGACACACAGACACACAGACACACAGACACACAGACACACAGGCACACAGACACACAGACACACAGACACACAGACACACAGGCACACAGGCACACAGACACACAGACACACAGACACACAGACACACAGGCACACAGACACACAGGCACACAGACACACAGACACACAGACACACAGGCACACAGACACACAGACACACAGACACACACACACACAGACACACACAGACACACAGACACACACACACAGACACACACAGACACACACAGACACACAGACACACAGACGCACAAACACACACACACACACCGCTTCTCAAAACGAGCGAGCAACATGGGGGGTTACCCCTAAAGCTCGCCACTTCCCAGCTCTGAATGCATGGAGGCATGCTGGCACACTCTTGGACCGCGACCAATTCACTTGGAGCTCCAAGACCCCTGTAAGTTTTGTAGGTCTCATGAGCCTGGAAATACGGGGTATCCACCCCGCCCCCAAACGCGTTATTAACACCCAAGCACACACCGCGCCATGTCTTGTAGGCATTGCCCAACCGGTTCTGGGAATTCGTTGGGGAGCCTCGCTTGCAAGTCCCACAGCCAGCTTCTTCCTGGTTTATCATTTTAGGGGAAATCAGTGGAACCCACTTGTCAATCGCATTTGAAGAGAAAAGTATAAACCAAACACAAGGCAACATTGACCCCTGGTTTATCAACCCGCCAGTCAGAAATCAGGGGGTCCCCTGGAAGAAATAATGTTCAGTGGTTTATGAATCAGGGGTCAGCAGCATTCTCAACAGGTACCAACGGAACGCGGCCTCAATCCTCAAGGATCCTTAGGCGTGAGAAGCCCCTCTTCTTGGACCCAATCCGAATTCGGACAAAATCTCTTGGAAGTCCGAAGCTCAAGGATAAATCAGCTTCTTTTGCACACGAATCATTGGCGTGACATATCTTTCCGCAACCAAAGCATTTAGGCCCCCATATCGCTATATTAGTCTTCACAAGGTTGCTTTGGAAATCAACAGGAACACCGCCATTTCCCCATTTCGACCACCATCCTCACCCAAGGCACAGCCTCAATTTTCGTCACTGGCTTCTGTCAGTCCAGCTGGACCGGGAGAGGACAGTCCAACCTGGTAGAGGTTAGTGACGAACATGGATGAGAATACTCCCATGCATTTTGTTCCAAAACGAACAGGTTGCAGGGGGACTGGACACTTTATGCATCTGTTAAGCTTGACAAGGCATGGAACTGTTGTGACATCTGAGATCACGTCAAGCTGCCGCGTCTGGGACAGGGCAGTTGGGCGCTTTTGCTCTGGGAGAAGGAAAGGTTTTTTTCAAGCAGAGCGACCATGGCCTTCTCCGGTCAGCCATTCTTTCGAGAAGGGCCCTAGAGGCCGAAAATGTGGGTCGCTGAATGAGCCACACCTCGAACCTCACTGGCACTGTTTGGATGACGCAAGGTGTGTCACGCCCGTCAACAGAGTCTTTGTTTGCTGGAATCCTAACCTCCGAAACGTTCACGTTGCAGCGGGCATTCGGACAAACGCTGCACAGTTGGAGGTGTTGGCGGCGCTGCCCCGCAATACAGCGGAACAACTCGGGTTCTCTGTCCACATGCGTGGACATCTGTGCTGCAGGCGGTGCGCCACGCAAATTTGGGCACAGGAATCGTGGCAAGGCGAAGTCACACACGAAATCACCAATACGAAGGGGTTTGCGTGTCTTCTAGACTTTTGGCCATTTGTTGAACATCTTCTTTTGCGCACTACATCCAATTCGAAAACCAATCGCATGCCACTGGGGAGCAAATGCATGACTTGAACTAGCCTTGAACTCGGAAAGCCGGACCCTTAGCACAACGTGTTTCTACAGCTCCCTTAACCTATCGCCTAGATATGATTGAAACTGCTAACTGCAGAGCGCTGCAGATGCAAACGGAGGCACCTGCCCTCCAACGAGCAAGGGCGGACTTGTCAAAGCGGAGATAAACCACATCCATGGCTCTCAAACGGGCTATTCCCGCGAGCGCGAAACGTCCAGGATGACGAACACTGCATTGCAATCAACGCATGGCGCCCGCTTTTCTTGTCCCTCATTTTGGTGAAGAAACCAACATGTGCAAGGACCAAAAAGGGATATCCTTCTTGCAAATGACTTGCGGCCTTCACGCTCACTGCTCAATCACCAGGACTGACTTGTAAATAAAAAGTGAACATCTCTCTGGCTTGACTTGTGGTTGCAGTCCCGGTCAGATTGATGGGAACCCATATTTAATAGACCCATTGGTGAATATTGATTGTTCGATCAAGATAAATGCTTGACTGTGCTTCATAAGACCATCTGAAGGATACGTAGTCCCGCACGTCTTGTGTCACATTTTTTCTTGGCGGCCATGAAAAAATGTTGGCGTTGGCGCTCTCTTTCTTGGTTCATCGGAGTCCATGCGTCTTGCGACTATGCCCGGGTCTTATAAATTGGAGCCTTCTAGACCCGTGGCCATGGGAAAAAAAGAATCGCTCGCTCGGTCGCTGTTTTGTTTTACAGGGAGACCCCCCCGCCATGCCTTGTGTGTCAACAGAAAGACGCCCCCCGCCAAAAATGGAAGGGAACAGGGTGCTGGAGGCCGAGACAATTGGAATCGTCTCTTCAAGTTTCGTTCAGCCATGGTGAAAGAAGGGGGAACATTTTTGGGGCTCCATTTGCCCGTCAAGCAAAAAGGGACAATTCCTGTCACTGAACAACCAAAGGGTAAGCCACATATCCCAGGAGTAAACAGGAGCGTATCAAGTCCCTCAGGTTGAGGAGCTCGGCGCAGATTGAAATCTGGTCCGTTTTACTCCAACGCCAGGAGTAAGACAACCAACACTTGTGCACCTGGCATTGCTCGGATCATAAAGCGTTTCATAAAAGTCCACTGAGGCAAGCTTCCCATCACAAAGCGCTTGGGAAGACGGTTCATCCTGAGCAAGGCTTCAGTCGAAAAGCTGCGGAACACACGCTTGAGATCTCGTTTGGCCCTGAAAGGGACGTTTTTGCCCAGGCCAGTGGGCTGCTTCGCAAATCAAGGGGCCCAAAGGCTCTCGGAAGTCGAGTTCCTCTAATGGGAAAGGAGCGAATCCCCCGTTTTCTGGAAACATGTCTCATCTTCCCCTGCTTTCGGGGTCATGACTAACAATGGACCAACTCAGGGAAACCAAGCGGCTTTGGTTAAATATCCATGTTTGCCTTCACGAAGCCTTGCGCGAGCCTTTCCCGCCAGCTTTCCTTCGGAGCACATTGGGCCAAACCCCTGAAGCAAAGCCTTCGCGGAGCTTTGTTCCCGGTCAGTTTCCTTTTGCAGACCCTGTCGCGAAGATGTCTGCTCGCATCCTTTTTGCGGCGTAGTCTGCTTCGCAACTTTACAAACTTCTTTCATGGGGGGTTTGAATGCTGCTCAAGATGGCCCTCTATTTGAACTCGCCTGGTTGGGTTCGACTAATTCGGTGTAATTGAAGGCCAAGAACTAAATGCTGACGTGCCACCAACAGTTTGCACTCGTACCAACTTTTGTGAGTTTCTCTTGAAACCCCTGAACAAAGCAAATCTGTGCGAGTCGCATATTTTTGGGAACATTCAGTGAGAAACGCGGGAACCACAATGACTTGGTATTTCCTTAGAGTAATTCTTTCGGAGATCAAGTGATGGGCTTGCAGAGAGTTAGAGGCGCAAAATCTTCAAACAGGACATTACTTTAATGAGTCCCACCACGGAGAAGCTTGGCCGAAGCGACAACAAAAACACCCCCTTTTCGGGGATAGGACTCAGCCCAAGCTGCTTGCCTTGAACATCTGCAGAGTCACTAGTAAAAGAGAGAAGCGTCACAAGCCACCGCTGCCAAGGTTGTAATGCCAGGGGGATACAAACAACGCAGCGAAGAAATGAACATGTTCCGGCCGGCACCATCAACGCTTTAATGTGCGTACCAGTGATTTTGGACAACTGACCTGCTGGGTTGACTGCCCAGACAGTTCTGCTCTTTTAGCAGGGACTGTCATGAGGATACCTGCCAACAAACAGTAAACCCATGCTAGCTTACCGGGCAAGACAATTGCCCGGATTTCAAGGGCTCATAGACTCATAACTCATTCCCTTCCTATCGAGCCACGGAATTTCCTAGCGGCCCAAATGGCTCCTGACTGGACCTGATTTTGGAGAAGCCGAGGAAAAAGGAAACGCGAAGGGGTGCACTCAGGTTGCCCTTGGGCTCCCCGGCAGGAAGAGGCGGAAGGATGGCGACGGTTCTGCTTTCTTTTCACCTCTCGCGACCCCCGACTCGCGAAAGCGCGCCGAGCGAGAACGTGAAGGCGAGCCAAGTTTCGGTCGACAGCTGGGAATCAGAGCTCCATGAACTGGTGACTATGGCGTGATAAGAATCCCACGGCGGGGGACATGGCCCTGTTCTGTGGGTACCATAATTCCGCTAAGAAGGGTTGATGCATCATGCTAGATCCTTTAGCCGCCCAACTAACCATGCTCTCCATAAGAGTAGCTCGGTCAAGCACAAAACCACAGGAATAAGCGCCAGAAAGAACCTCCTTTTTTGCTCGGACCGATCAGAGAGTCATATGCAAACCCTACCGAAAGGAGAACAGGGATCGCTGATCATGGCTGTTTCAAGCAGGATTCATGGACGTGGGAAAGAAGAACCTGTTCGCAACGACAAAGTGTTGTTTCCGTCCCTATGACAGAATGCCGTACTTAAAGGGAGATTTCCACTTGGCCACCTTCCACAATAGGGTCGCCGGGCATGTGGCAATGGGGTTGCGTTCACAAGTCCCATGCC
>CAUJNA010001180.1:45663-53163 GCA_963377175.1 Effrenium voratum
TCTTACCAGATACAGTGCTAAGCGGGTGCACTTGAACGGGTGTTCTTACCATGTGCCTGGCATGGATACAGTGCTAAGCGGGTGCACTTGAACGGGTGTTCTTACCATGTGCCTGGCATGGATACAGTGCTAAGCGGGTGCACTTGAACGGGTGTTCCAAGCGGGAGAACAACCGTACATGACCATCCCTCCCAACACCCAACTCGACCAGCACAAGCTGAGTCCACGTTTCAAAGGCCAAAGTAGCACGCCTGAAAATGGACACATCAGCAAGTTGGCCAATTCAGCAAAGTCCTTTGTGTAGGCTTCCCCTTCTTCCGGAGCTCGTTTATCTCATGGTGAGATGGTGAGTGAGTTTATCTTTTTGGTGGGCATCCTTCGGATTGTTTGAAAACGGTAAATTCAGTCGCTTTGAAAGTTCACGAGCAAAACCGTGCGTTCCATAGGCCTCCTCAATCTGACGTCAATTGATCGGCAATCATGTTGCTACACCAGCGTGAAAGTGGATGACAGATAGTTATGCGTATGTCGGTAAGAAAGAAATGGGGATGTCTGAACGAATACAGGGAATTGTGCAATCTTCTTGCCTTTCACGCAACTGCAATTCTCACCGTTTGTCACACAAATCAGATTGTTTCTCTTCATCTCCACACCGTTCGTCGCAGTTTTTACTGGGACTTTGGAGAAATTATCCCTGGAGAACTTCCCCCTAACAAGGAACAAAACCAAACACTGAAACTTCCGGCGTGCAAAGACGAGAATTAGCCCTGCATAATTTGTCTCAGGCTTCAGCAAGCATCGGCCCTCCCGGTGCAAGCGGGCCATGTCAGTTCGCATCTGGCAACGGCACGTGGTGATAGCTTGAGTGTGTGAATTTCAAGGCAGAATCGAGAGCGTCTCTTCAGTTCTCCTTTCAACACCAGTCCATTTTGAGAAACTCCCCGTTGGCCTGTTGGGTGATGTTTTCTTCACCAAGACCCTGGTGTCAAGGGACAAAAGGAGTTTGTTTCAATATCGGTGCACACATGTGAAACACAATGAAATAAATGCAATCTGGCCAGTACAAACGACAAACTACAAGGAGCCCGCAATGTGCTTTCTTTTGGAGGGTGACCATCCGACAATACCAGCACAAACCGATATGGAGGGGGGCGGTTGCTTGGGTTTGAGCGCATCCAGGTTTCTCAAGTTGGGCCCATGAGTCACGAACTCACTGGGATCCAAGAGAGCACCCTAAGCCTGTGAAGATCTGCCTGTTGGTTCAGTCTGGCAATGCTTGACACCCGCGAACGCGGGTTCTATTCAGCAATTGGTTATACTCACGTTCATGTTTTGCCGCACACTTAACTCACCCTTCGCTAAATTACAGCAAGAATATCTTGAGATGGAGCTCTAAAGAATCCTAGGCTTGACGCTATCGCAATCTCGTCATCCCAAAAGGGTTCCCTCGAGCGCAAACCTCCCAGACTCGTTGGGAAAGTTTCCATCACGTTGGGAAAGCACCGAAGCATCACATTGGGAACCACAGGAGGATTAGTTGGAAACCTCCGGTTTGTTCGTTTTGCTGCAGAAAACATGCCCAGTTACATGGCCGACTCAATTCACATGCCACCGTCAGCCTTTAGCTCACAAGGGGAAAATGTTTAGATGCTCTGGACCAGTGAAAGATCTGGTCGGGATGGTCTTCTGAGTATCTGAGTACCGTGTTCATCTGCGGGAGTGTAAATGGGTGTGCGTCAAACTAGAGGGATCCCCAATCCTTGGCTTGACTTTTCAGTTTTAGCTGAAATGGGTCAACTTTGCCCGCATTAACGGGGAGTCTCGCACACCGCTCAACTCTGGTCCGACGCCTGGGTACCAGGGTTGCATTCCTGGCGGGAAAGCAAACGTCGGCTGCCCAAAAGGGTTGGTACACCAATTTTGCAGGCTTTCTCAACAACTGCACTTCAAAGTCACTTGAGCCGCGTTCGAAAGGTCTTGTTCAAATCTGTCGTAAGGAACTCTGACACTGCATGCAATCGTTCAGTGGTGTTGGAAAACCATTTGTCGTGCCCGCTTGATCGGGAGTCTCAATTCGTGCCCGACAAATACTCCCCGCCCTGGCGATTGGACATTGGGGCGAACCAACCAGTTTCAAAAAGATACGGGGTGCCTTTCCGAAGGGGGGCTGACATCTAGGGTATATATGGGGGTGCTCTTTTTTGAGGGTACCCCTTTTTGGTCAGTTTTAACAGGAAAACGGAAGCCCACTGAAAAAGACAGGCCCACACGTTCCTCTGTCTTTGTCCGAAGAAGAAAAAAACAAACAAACAGCTCACTCTTTTGTCGATTCCATTGGCTCGCTTGACAGCTTTCGATGCCTGGCAACAGGAGTCAAATAGCCTGAAAACTCCTCGTGTCTCCGTGACCCCATGCCACAAAACGCGCTGAATCGCGCGAGGCTTGAGTACCTAAAATAGGGTCTGCAGGGACCTCCCTGGGGACGAACCACTATGATTCACTCGGATTTTCCCGGCTTGCTTCGAGCAAGCTCCATATCCACTGTACACAGGCATGTAACACGTGGAGCTGAATGCCGCTCGGGTATATATCCGTCTCGGCACACTTGTTTCAGCTGCAACAAATGGTATTTCAACACAGCTGCCCGTTTTTTGACCACACTGGGTCACCTGCCAGATACTGCTGTAAAACGTAGATTCAAAGTGAGAAAGACTGAGCAAACGAGCTCACGAATGAGGTCGTGCCAAGAACCAAGGAGCGCGTGTTCAGGGGTCAAGGCCTGAGGATCAACATTTTCTGGACGCCCCGCTGGGAAGACATCATGAGCGGACCTCACGAATCTTCAAATCGTGGGACACAACATGAGTCAGCCCGAACCAAAAGATATCTCAATTCAGTGGTGAGCTCGTTTTAATTACCCCTTGGAGGTAAGCACGGAGTCTAGAACCTTGGCCGCGCTTCTCCGAAACGCAAAACACATATTGCCAGGGAAAAATGGACACCCAACCAAGGGCAGAACGGTGCTTCTTAAGTCTGGCACTGGAAGATCCATCCTTTGAAAGGTCCCAACGCCAAGTGCGTCTTTCTTCAAGGTCACATCTCGAGACCCGCTGCTTTTGTCCTGACCCCTGATTACCTGATTGCATTTGCTTCCCCGCCTGCCCCGAACTGCTGGCTACAGTGGCTGCGCTGCAGGATCTTGCAGCCTGCAACTCGAATCCCAGTGCTAAGGGTGTTCCCACCAGTCAGTCAACGCCTGAATTCCGTAACCCCTAGCCATGAATTCTTTGGGAAGGCAGCCAAAGGAGTCCAAAACGGCCAGGAGTTCATGCATGGACATATATACAGCTGCCGTTGAGTCAGGTTTCATGTGAATGAGTGGGAGCGTACCCTTCTAGGGTTAATGCAAATGGAAGCCAGAAAGCGCCCATTTTGCAAGCTACATGGCTTCATGTTGGTCAAGGGGTAAGTGGCTAGGGGGGCTTGGTAGCCCAGGCCAGATTGAGCATTGAAGGGGAGCCCTTGGTGTTTGAGGCTCGGTATGGATACATGATAAATATACATATATATATATATACACGTGTTCAATAATCGATCCTTCAATGGGAAGGATGCTCGAGGATTCACTAAATGTCCCGAAAGTCAGGTGGACTCACTAACCTTCCCGTCTCCTTTGCGCAACGTCGCATATCTCGACCATACGAATTCCTGAAGAAACCTCGGCAACCCTACGTCAACAAACCACACTAACCTATCTAGTCAAAGCAAACCGGCGCAAACTAGAACAGGGCGTGGCAGGGACATGGTGTTGGTTGGCCTTTGGGAATCAAAGGTGCGCAGTGCAGCAACTTATTCAGACCCCCCCCCCCCTGTGATATTCAGTTTTGGCAAGGCACTGCAACTGCCTAACTGTGCTTTGGTGAGTGCGCTCTTCATGCCCCCGTTGCTACAGTTGACGACAAGTATTGATCGTTGCTCACATGAGCCACGGTCACTAAGATGCTGCACCCATACTGGACATGGAAAATCAGAATTTATCCCTAACGGCAGCCTCTCAAGGAAAAACACCTAGCGAGCAAAGTGGACTTAAGGGGACACCTCTGTCTAGAAAACACCACATGTGAACATTGTTGGCTAACAGGACCACGTCTCTCCCAAATGAGAGCCGCTCGCCAGAAAAAAGGAAGCAGGTGAGTCAAAAGGGAACCTCTCTCCAGACACGAACATGCAACAACAGCTGGGTTAAAAGGGGGCCTCGTGTCCAGAAAAAAACACATGCAAAACAGTTGAGTCAAAAGGGGGCCTCTCTCCAGAAAGAAAAACACCATGCAAACGCAGTTGAGTTGAAAGGGCGCCGCTCTCCGGAAGAAAAATGCAGGCAAATACATTGGAGTTAAAAGGGAACATCATCTCTCCAGAAAACAACACTTGTGAAAACAGCTGAGTTCAAAGGGAACTTCGACCAGAAAAGACAAACAAACATGCTACAACAGTTGAGTTAAAGGTGAACTCCTGTCCAGAAAAACACGAAAACACACATGCAAAACACAGTTGAATTACAAGAGCAGGTCGGTCCATTAAAACCAAAAACAACACGCAACCACAGTTGTTAAAGGGAGCACATGCATTCACCCATTGCGCCGCCTTCCCGGCTGACGCCGCATTCCAGGCCAGGACGCAGGCGAGCACCGCAACCCGTATTCCCTGAATTCAAGAAAAAGAAGAAGTGCCCGTCACAGCGCAATTGCGCTCAAAAGTCCCAGCTAGATCCATCTATCATCGTTGCTTGAAGGCAAATCGTAGTGACAGTCCGTGTGCGTCGCGCCTGGGCAGCTGTCCGGCGATCCTTTGTGACGCGATCGCTCGCTCTCTCAACTGGCGCCTGGCCCCATATTCGCTGAAAAGCGGAGATGGTGATCACCCTCTGCGCCGTGCGCGGGCCTTGTGCTTTGCCAACCGACAGCAACTGCGCGGGTCTTCTTGCAAGACCAGCAACGATGCCAGACATGCAGCAGCGAGTGGAGCTCGTCCTTGAAGCGCTCGGGCGCGATGTCAAGGGTTTCGGCATGGAAGTCCTGATTCACCTCAATGATGTCATTAACGCGGCCTGCCATCTAGTCGATGAGGCAGTGCTTCAAGGATCGCCTAGCACCTTCACGGCTCCCCGCGATGAAGGGCGTCATCCAAGATCCCAAAGACCGCGTGGAGGGAGACCGCGGGTGGAGGTATAGAAGTCATTCAAAACACAAAGAACCGTCTTCTGGAAAAGCAAGACCTTCTCGAAGTTCTTGAACTCCGCGGCTAAGCTTCCTCAAGCTTCCTCGCCTCTTCCAGCATGGGCTTCCATGTGAAAACCCGACGGCAGTTAAGGATTCGGTCTGAACTTGCGGACTTGACGCCTCTTTGAGCTTTGCCCGGTCAAGCAGCTTCTTGCGTTGAGGCGTGAGGCGCTCGCAGCGACCTTGAGTAGTAATGACAAGGAAGCTGGGCAAGCTTTGAGAGCTTGTGAACTTCAAGTCCAGCTCATACTCAGCTTCGTGGGAGGCAGCGAAGAGGTCCGGACACATAAGCCTCCATGAGGACAACCACTGCCAAGATTGCCAGCTTCCCCCATCTCAGCTCCGAAGTTCAAGGGCTTGCCAGAATCATACTCGTTCACCGAAGATGGGCTGGAAGAGCATGAGGTTGAAGTTCACGTGTTGGAAGAGGCCGAGGAAGATCTTCAACAAAGCGTGCGCCCCATAAAGGCGATGGCTTGCTCCAAGGTTTTGTGTGTCCGGCAAAGCTGTCATTCATCGGAGGGCTCATCAGAGGATGTGGAGCGGAACTCGCCCTGTGCCTAGCTGTGGGGAACAATGTCGTCGACCACGGTCCGCGTCTTCGCAAATTGGCCTGGTGTGAAGGTCCGGTTAGGAATTGTGTGGAGCCTTGCAACGATGTTCTCAGCTGTAAACCTTTCTCGCAAGAGCTTTGTCGGCTTGACTTCTTGAAGACGTAGAGGCTCACAATTAGAGGGTTACCCACCTATCAGTACAGTTGCCTCGTCTGCCCATGTGCGCATTGTCGACAGCAATGAGATCCCAAACTTGATCGCTGTGGAGATGCTCAGAGCGGGATCACCATGCAAAGGTCTGCCGTAGCAGTAGCAGTGTTGCTCACGAAGATGCGCTCAGTCCTGCGCCTGCGCGCTGAAGCTCAGCCGCTTGCGAAGGCCTTCTGAAGTTGAGCGTCTGCCACGGGTCGGGGTGTGTGTCCAGCTGGGAGCTATGCCCGAAGGAGGCTCCTTCGCTTCGGTGTCCTCCGGAGCACTCGCCTTGCCCCAAGGCCAACTTGAAGAGGTGGTGCGGGAGCTGCCCTTCTCCAGCCTGATCAAAAGCCGTCTTGCCTCGCTGATGCATTGACGGTTGCCGACTTGTGGTACTCCGTCCTGAGGTCGCACACCGCGCAGTGCGATTGGACCAGTGAACGGGGCTGTTGCAATTCTTGAAGGGCCAGCAATCTTCCGGTGGAAACAAGGCATGTGAGACTGGGCTGCAAAAGCGGCTGCGCCTCTTCACTGCACCAAACTCACGTCTTGTTGTGGCTCCCAGAGCTTCCTCAACTCCCGATAAGAAAGCAGAAAGGCGGAGACTGTTTCTCCACTAAATGACGACTGCAGACAGCGAATCGCTCCGCAATCGCTAAACTCAGAATGGGCCCGAAACACACCAACCACCTGCGCGACCTTCGCCAGGCCGGTTGCCCATCTTTTAGGGAGCCGCGCGCCTCGCCAGGGAGGAGGCAAGACGATTCGGCCGAGTCCTGGCACGGTCCATGTTCCGAGCCATCCAAACTTGTCCACTATGAGAAACCCCAAGAAGAGTGAGTCCTTGGGAAGTGAGTTGAGCAAAAACTCCGCCATTCCCCCAAAGCTGGCAATGGCGGCGCTATGCCGTAGAGTTTCACTTGACCATGGGGTCGCCAGTCTTTCCGACCCGAAACGTCTATCAACGTAAAAGTCGCTTTCCATCTTATAGTCCTAACACCTGAAGAATTGACCAAAGCTTGCTTTACCCGCGAAGTGAGATCGAAAGCCAAACAAGTAGGTAGAATCATGGAACCCGAAAACATGACAGAGGTTTCGGGAATGAACCGTGCGATGCCCCTCCATAGTGCTTCCGACCGAAGCTGGAAAACCGAAGCCCAATCTGTGGCAAGAAGTATACACGGGTTGTCTTTTTATTTGGGAACTGCTTGTTGGCTGATTCTAAAGGGAAATCAAACAAAACAAGCATTTTGGGGGTCCCTAAAAATAGACACGCCTCATATTCCCTAATTGAGTTTCAGGTCTAGGCAACCCTACAATCCAAGTCATGGTAGAGACGTGGAGGGGCTCTGGAAAATTGAAGCAATATTACTCATCCCCTTGTGTTTCCCTGGAATAATTAAATTAACTTTTAGGTTCTCGGGGAAGGACATCTATGCACCAACCCGAATAGTTGGATCTTCCGGTTCATTCCC